>MU392622.1:0-184940 GCA_022578505.1 Nemania abortiva | reverse complement strand
TATATATAAAATTTAAAAAAAAAGTTTTTAAACTAGCAAATTATTATTTAAAAAAATAATATATTATTATATATATTTAAATAATATATAAAAATTTAAAAAAAAATAAATATTAAAACTTTAATATAGCTTTTTAACTTTTTAAATTTTTTTATAATTAAAAACTTATAATATTAAATAAAAATTTTAATTAATAAAGCTAATAAAACTAAAAATAAAGCTATAATAATTTTAATATAATATAAGTAATAATATAAGCTTTTTTTTAAAATTTATTAATAAGCTATTAAACAAATTAAAAAATATATATAATAAATAATTTATTTATATAAATAAAACAATTATAAAAAAAATATTTAACTATTTAACTTTTTAAAAATTAAAAAATTTAGCAATAAATTAAAAGCTTAATAAGTTAAATTAATTAAAAAATAACTAAAAAAAAACTAAAAAAAAATTTAAACTTATAATATAATTTTTAAAAATAAAAAACTAAAAACTAAATTAAACAATAATAAAAAAAAAATATAAATAGTACTTTTTAATTATTTTTTAATTATTTACGTTTATATAAAAATTAAATAAAGTAGGAAGCGGGACTAAAATGGGTTAGAGGCTTGGCATATATGTGGGCGCACTGTAGATTATTTCTTGGCGTTATGCGTAAATTTGAGCTTGACTGCTGTACGTATGTAAGTACATGTGTAGGTAGGACCATTGAGGGGAAGGATTCTAGCAGTCTAGCTACCTGCCCAATCAACACCGGGGTAGCGGGCACAGGCCAGTACCAGAAGTACCTGGGTACAATCATGTGATGGCGTAGTATACCTATGTGGGGCTGTTGCACGCTATACTAGGGAGGTACATAGAACACAACACACTGTACCGCATACCTAGGTGAGCCTCCAACGCGCCTAGAACGCGACATCAACCAGGCTGTCAATTACTTAGCTATACTGAGGACCAGAAATCGAAAATTGCAATCCAAATGGTCCAACAAATACCACCCTTCCTATATAGTCCCTACGTGACGCTGAAATCCGACTGCCCTCGAGATGGCTCCCTACCAGCCATCGAGCTCGGCTGGCTATGCAGGTCGCATGAGGGAGCTACCGCCCGGATACACGAGCATTCATGATGTACTCGCTCAGACGGTGGCCCCCGGGAGGCTCGTCAATGTCATAGGCCTCGTCAAAGATTATCAGGCTCCTATTCCAACGAAAGGAACTGGTGAGTTCTCTTACGCAGAGCTATACCCAGATGGATGGATCTGACACGGACACAAGATTATAAATGTACTATCACTCTCTATGATAAATCGATAGAATACGACCTGGCTGGCCTTGCCGTCAGCGTGTTCCGCCATCCAAATGAGATGTCTAAAGTTCCTCAACCCAGAGCTGGAGATGTTCTTGTTATTAGCTCGGCCAAGGTCCAGTCTAGGGGGGAAGGCATATCACTAGTCACCAACAAATCGACGTCCTTTCACATCTACTCTGCTTCAGACATCCCTAGACCGCCACAATCTGCCAAGGGTGCTCTCAGGCCTCCGTACGGCACTCGGCAGATTGGAGAGAAGGAACACGAATACGTTTCTTGGCTCTATCATTACACCAACAAAGATTCGATCCCGGATGTAGCCACGTTCCAGAGGCAGGTCGATCAGTCCATCCACATGAAAGACAAGTTCTGCAAGTTGGAAGACGTGGTAGATAGCAAGTTCTGCGATGTCATCGCGCAGGTGGTAAAGGCACCTTTCGATGAAGTGGAGAAAACTACTCTATGGGTTTCAGATTATACCGAAAATGACAGTTTCCACAAGTTCTCCTGGAGTGGCCCCAAGCAACTGGGAGGAAGCGATGGTGATCCGTACGGCTACCTTGACACCGACATCCACACAGCAACTAAATGGGCGGGACCTTTCGGTAGGCGCTCCATGCAGATCACATGTTTCGAACCGCATGCTTCTATTGTCAATTCGCAAGTGCAGCTCAGTGATTGGATTCGAATCCGCAATCTACGGATTAAGTTCGGGAACAATGGCCTAAACCTGGAGGGCGTGTTACATGAAGACCGCGATTTCAGTCGTCAACAGGTCGAAGTCTTGAAATGGGATGACGGGACAGATTGTGACCCGCGCCTTAAAGAAGCCATTCGACGGAAAATGGAATACGAGAAGCTCAAGAAGAAACAGCTAAAAAATCTGGTAGCGAATGAGAGCGGAGACGGCGCTGGTACTAAGCGGAAGGCAGAGAATAGTGAAGAGCTGAAGAATAACGCGAAGGCTCGGCGGAAAGAGAAGCGAGGTGCCGCAAGAAAGAAAGTTGAAGAGCTGGATAGGCAGGCCGAGGAGAGGCTTGGCTTGAATCATCTTGGTGAGTAGCAATTCAACCCTTGCATTCACAAATCCTGCTGATCGCAGTTTAGTCAAGTGCGAAAGCGAGGAGCAGCCCATCACCCCCCTCCCCTCCATCATCGAACCGATCCAGTGGAAGACTACGGTGGATGGCGAAGACGTAACATTGATGCTCCCTTTCGCCTGCGCCAAGTATCGCACCAATGTTCGTGTTGTAGATTTTCGCCCACACAAACTTGAGGATTTTGCAACGTGGCGTAAAAGCACCGAATCCGACGTGCTTTCCGACTATAGCAGCGACTCGTCTTCGGCGTCTGGCGACGATGGCTGCGGCTCTCTGCATCGGTACTCGGGGAAGAAAATATGGGAGTGGCGGTTTGCACTGCAGCTCGAGGACGCGGATCCGAAGTCGAGAGCAAAGAAGGATAAGTTCTGGGCGGTGGTCGACAATATTGAAGCACAGCAGCTGACCGGCTTAGATGCTTGCGAGTGAGAAACCCATTTGATTACACGCCTGTTACTCATTAACTCACATATGACACGATTTGATGTCAACATTTCAAGACTCCTTGTTCTGTAGCACCCTCTAGAGATATTCTGTACTAACGTGTATCTAGTCTTCGTGAAAACCCAGTCACGCTAAATGAACTCCGTGAGCAACTCTTCAAGCTCTGGGGTAACCTCGAAGAGGCAAAAACACAAGAGCAACAACGCCAATTCGCGAATCAGCTACGCGTAGCAGCCAACCAGCCACCACCAAGTTCTCCAACTAAGATCGACAGCGAATACTCGCGACGGACTAACAGCACGGAGCTCGAAAATCAGGGTGTCATAGCGGTATCCAATAAGCCTTTCGCCTGCTGCATACGGCAGTATGGTGTGCAGGTACGGGAACCTGACCCGTTCTGGGCGGATGCCGGCGAGGGTCATCGATGGGTGAGAACATTTGGGCTTTTCGGGACTAAAATCTGTAAATGAGAGGTTCTAGTCTTCCGCCTTCGGCTCTACGTGTTAGTTTATAGGATTTTTCTCGAGCTTTTTCTTGCTTGCTCAAGGATGTAAGTAATTTCCAGTTTTATACGCGTAGATATGGCTACCACCGGTTGGGCTAACCACCGCTCCGTAAACCCCCATATAATTGAACCTTGTCTGACAGTCGACGATATAATATAGCCAAAGGACCAAATTGATTTTTAAACAATTATCCTATTACTTCTAGCAGCAGACTACAATCGGGATGTACCGCGTAATGAGGGTTTTTGCGATTCTACCGATTCCCCGACAGGACCATATTTGCTGACCGACACAAATCCCAGCACACAGAAGGTGAAATTAGTCGAGCTCATAGTCACGGCACCGTGTTTTCAAATCAGAGCAACTTTCCATGAAAAGCTCTACAAGGCCCCGTGCGAAGGCTCATCAGCAACATACATGAGTATATACAGTCTTAGAGAATACCAAGGAGAATGGGGGTGTGCCCAGTCGGGAAAGGAAAACGAAGGAAACCCCCTCGTGACGTTTGGTATTTAATGAGAAACATTACCATTCACATTAGAAATACAGGAAAAGCTTCGTTGTAAGACACCCGCTCATATCCCCTCCCCGTAGTCTCATGATAACCTCCATGGCTATGTTGATGTTGGTCCGTGCTTGGCAAGAAAAATAGTTGATACGAGGAAAAGAGCTACTCTGTTCCTTAAACGTTCTCAACCATAATGCGAATAAAACAACTAGATAAGATGTTTTCAATCACCAATTATTTCATCATCCTCCGCTGCCTGCTCGTTTGCAGGCTGTTCCTCTTCTTCATCGTCTTCAATCGGATCGTCTATCAGTTCGCGACGCCTCAGGTCTTCGGCTGTGTCTTCCTCGGGCTCTACTCTCTCAAAAGGGTCGTCTTCGTCGTCGTCGTCAATAACCACTTCTGTGCTCAGGGCTGGCTTTTTCGAAGTTTCTTTCCCCTTGCCCTTGGATTTTTTCTTTCCGCCTTGTAACTCCCGTAGGTAATCCTCGTCCAAATACGCAACGATATCCTTGAAATTTGTCCCAAGTTTGTTTTTATTTCGAGCCAGTCGTTTTCGAAGTTTGCCCGCATCTGGCCCAGTGTGATCGATTGTCCTTGCCAGGATAGCCATAACGAGCTTCGCGGTAAGTTCGCAGAGAATCTTTTCCGCTTTTAGCTCGGCAGCAAAACGCTCTTGTTCTGTCAACTCTTCCTCTTCATCGTCTTCAGGTGGTAGTTCGTCATCAAGGGGGTCATCGTCGTCCGCCGGGTCGTTGAGCGTCTTTTTTGTGCGCTTCGCATACGCCCTCTCCGCAGCATCAAGTATCGGGATTATCTCCTGTGTGATTAGGCCGGCCGGCATCTCCTCTAGAAGGGAACGCAGCTTCCCATACTTGGCGGCTTGCGGCCCATCGATATGTGGCCTCAGAAAGATAAATAGTTGAGTGATATCGCAAGCAATTCCAACGGCGTATAAGCGAAGATCATCGTTGAATCCGCGTGAGGAGAAGGTCTGGATGAGATTATTAATCAGATCCTTGCGCAGGACAACAAATTTGTCCAGATCATCGCTATGTATATCTTCATCATTCTCAATAGCCTTCCGTAACCGTTGTACTTTCCACATGAAAAAGAACAGGCAGGACTTGATGGCGAAGGCCACAATCTCATCTTCGGGGTCATCAAGTTCATCATCCGATTCTGTAAGGCGGCCCCGCCCAACAATCCCAACTAGAATCTTAATGACCGGTTGTTCCGAGTCGATAGATGTCCCAGGAGCTTCTAGCACGTCAACACAGTCTGAAATCGTGACTAGCTTGCTGATCTTCATCAGTGTTTGACTTAGACTTGTGAGTGTTGATCTGTCAAGATTGCCCCGAAGAGACAGCTCGCAGATTTTATCCAAGCTTCGCAGAGAATTGATCGAATCCTCCCAAAGTCCTGCCATTTTGCCGTCGACCAACTCCTCTAGTTCATAGTACTCTCTGGCATGAAGAAATGATGCTACCGCTTCATTAAGGAGCGCTTGGTCAACATGCCGACTGAACTGAGTAGCTATTTCTTCAAGTAACTGGTTGTACGTAGCTGGACTTTGCCTAAGTTGCTGGAAGACTTCAAGGTCCAGAAAATGTTCCAGTCGAAGGACGGTAGCAGCCATTGCCGGATCGGAACCATACTTGTTTAACAAACGAGGTATGAAGCCAGCTAGTTGCAGCCCAGCATCTTCTTGAGCCTCGTGATCAAGCCTATGATGCCGTCGCCTGTCCCGACCGTGCTCTATCGACGACGTAAAACTCTCTTTTACTGCAGTAGCAAGAACTTCAAGTAGTATAGCTTCCTCCTGCGGTTGTGGAGCTACTGCTTTCTTCATGGCAGCCTCGGTTGAATGGCTCTTTGATGATCGAGATTTTGAACTCGTAGTATGGTCGAAGAGGAGATAGCCAGCGATAACTTGCCAATTGGAAATCTCTGGCATCTTTTCGTAAAGAACTTGCGCGGCCAAAGAGATCCGACTCTCGGGTATAGTCGCATTAACCACGTCTGCGGCCACATCCAATCCATGTCTTATCTCGTCCTGCTCGGCGTCAAGCTGCGTATCATAAACGGCCAGATTCTCCGCCAAGGCTTTAATGTTGATCCAATCTTTTCTCATCGAGTCGTAGTCGTCTTCCTCTTGATCCCCAAACAGCTCCTCTAGAACATCATTCCCGCCAATTTCATCAATCTTGTTATCGATGAATTCTTGGACTAACTCAGAGAAGAATCCAACCACCGCTTTGCGAACTCGAATCTCGGAATCAAAGACAAGTTTGCTGACAGAGTCAACTTCTTCCGGTTCTAGCATGCCTGAGGCTCGCAGAATGTCAACTACCGCTATTGCAGCAACGCGCACCGAGGCCTCGGAATCTCGGGTGGCCATCTCAACAAGCCGCGGTCGAAATCTATCAATAAAATGGGCTAGTTTCTCGGCATCTCTCTTCAAAACCTTGGCGAGCTGCTTTAGAACTTCCAAGCGCGTTGTGACGTTAACATCAGATAGCAACCACCCTAGATACCGCAAATATTCCGGAGACATATATACGGTTGGCAAGTTGCAGACCCACGTCCCAAGGGCCTCGATACATTCTGCACGAATCTTAGGATCGATATCACGGTACCGATGCACGAATACAATGTCGAAAAGATCCTTGACTTTGGCGTCGATAAACTCGCGGCTTTCCTTAGCAGCTTGCAGCGTCTTTTGCGTGTCGTCAATAAGCATCTTATTCTTACCACGCCGGTTCGACTCCGTCTGCAAAGACTGATTAAATTTCGTGATTCGATCATCAAGTTGTTTCATGACGCCGATCAGCGCTGTAAGCATTGATAAGGCCACGGTTGTCGCTGTATGTCTGAAAGGGCGGAGAGCCGAGGAAGACATTATTCCGACCCATCGCTGTACGTTGTCCAGAAGTTCCTCATCATTATATATGGTATCAGTCTGGTGAAGTAAGGTAACCAGGGAGCCAAAAAACCCAACAAGCAGCTCGCGGAAGTTTTTGCTACTCTTTGTTCTCGAAATAAGCGGATAGTCAGAGATACTAGTCTAGCACGTAAGGTGAGCATAGGTGCCTTCAATGGTTGGGGGAAGGGCATATGATATACCTGCTCATACGCCTCCTCAAGCTCGGTTAATCTATTCGCAGAGTTTTCGGGATCCCGCATATCATCTTCCGTCAGTTGCTGTTCGCAGCCAGCCGCGAGAAGAACGCAATTTATCAATTCGGTCAAGGCCTTAGCATCGTCATCCCGGTAGCGCTGGAACCAATGCGCTGCTACGTCGTCTAACTCGTTACCAGATCCAAATATCTCAGCTGCGACAATGTCAGTCCACCGCCAGCGACGCAACGTGCCGGTTTTGGGTGTGCTTCTCACAGTATAGGCTATTTTCGTCGTGTCTTGCAAGACTCGGCGGAGCAACCTTGGTGGCCTTCTTAGGCCTGTTTGGCAGCTTCACGGCGGGAACAGCAAGAGGGCCGGGGGCGAGAGCTGAGGCGGTACCATTGATCTTGGTGCGCTTTGCTGCTGGCTTTTTGGACCGCGACTTCCGGCTTGACCTAGGCTTTCTGGGCCGTCGGGTAGCCTCATCGTCAGCTTCTGCATCATCGTCGTTATCGTCATCATCGTCGCCTTCTTCATGGCCCCCGTCCGTGGGCGCATCCTCGTCCGAACCATCGGGCTCCTCGTTCTCAGCGTCGTCATCGCCGTCGACGTCCTGCCCACGTTTGCGCTTCGAGGACGAGGCATAATCGTTCTGTGAGTGGCGTGGCTCTGGGCTGAATTTCTGGGGGGCGGCTCTAGCGCGTCCAGAACGGCGCGGCGCCGGCGACTCGCTCGCGTTGTTGTCGGAGGTCTCCATGAGGGGCAATCGGGACGATAGCATGTGGTGAGAGTTAGTTCGATGAGATCATCCTTACCGGGGAGCGGCGGCGACAAATTTCGAGGGGGTTGTGGCGCGTTGGAATCAAAGGTGCGTTGGTGGTTACGGTTGTGGTTGTGGTTGTTGGTGGTAGGCAGTGGTAGTGATGGTGGGCGCGCGCGTTGTGTTCAGTGATTCAGTCGCTGATTCGGTAGTGGAGAGATTCCAAGCAGATTAAAAGATTAAACGCGTAAAACCAGGCGGTACCTACACCTTGTACTTCCTTGTAGTAGGTACCTAAGAGAATACTTACCGGCAGTAGACCTACAGGTATGGGATACCTAAGTACATAAAATCTCACGACTTCCCAAAAATACCAACACCTGCCTACAGTACTATTACCCATGTACCTTGCTTGAGTAACCTATACGTAGATCTAGGTGCTCTATCTGGCACTTGGGCTCGGCACCAGCAGTTTTGCCCTATTTAGATATCTAGGTATACAACCTCCAAACATAGCCTCGTGATACTTCATATGCTTACCCAAGATGTAGAAATATATGCACTCTACCTAACGTTAGGGTAAGTAACTGCCTATCACTTCAGTGTCTCGCTCAAACGGCAACTTCCACGCACCGAGTCTATTCGTTCAGATGGTTCTATCGATGATTATTCCACGAGTATTAGCAGATAACCCGCTAGATCTTAAATATACATATTGGGGTTTTCGCTTACTACTAGCCTGAGAATTCCCGCCATGAACTTCAACATACAACACTCCCATCAATAAGACAGATCCTCTACCAAAGCGACGTCGATTCCAACTTCTTATTGTTGTTGTGCAGCCTCAACATCATACTCCTCCAGCATGTTTCATGTTGCCCAAATCAATATTTTTCGATAGACCTTTGTTCTCACTATGGACTCGCCTTTTCCAAAGTCCTCATCATCTCCCGGAGAGGGGCGCATTATCGTTGATATCCTACCAAACCATACATCTACGCTTAGGCATATTAGCTATCAGTATCCACTGAAGCTCATCTCGCCATCTCCCAAAGTAGACCAGGCAAGCGTCTTAGTATTCCTCCTCTCTTACGGGGGCGGCCTCGTCGGCGGAGACCAAGTGAATCTCTCCATTGAGGTCCAATCTGGCGCGAAGCTAAGCATCGTGACCCAGGGCCATACCAAGGTCTTTCAATCGGTCAGTCCAGACGTGGTCACGAGGCAAAAACTAAGGGTCAATATTGAGAAGGACGCAGCGCTCTGTCTCCTTCCAGACCCCGTTCAGCCTTTTGAGAATAGTATCTACGAACAGATACAGGTATTCAATGTCGCCGTTGGCGCATCATTGTGCTTGCTGGACTGGGTCACCCACGGTCGCTCCGCCCGAGGTGAGAACTGGAGCTTGACACGATGGATCGGACGCAACGAAATATGGGCCCCTGATATCGCAAATCCCTCGAAGTCTAGGCTTCTTGTCCGCGATAACATCATTCTCGACAGTAAAGAGCGGTCAGCTCAATTGCAAACACTACAAGACTCCATGTATAAACATGCTGTGGTTGGTACTCTTATCTTACGAGGGCCGATGATGAAGAAGACGGGCGAATTCTTTCTCTCCGAGTTTGCTGCGTTACCGAGACTTGGTGCTCGTGATTTTCGAAGTGCAGAGAGACGTGAGAAGGAAGCGGCGACTCCTCAGCTGCCTATAGAGAGATGGCGGACGACAAGACTAGCGCGGGAGAAAGAGTCCAACTTGCTTTGGTCAGCTGCTAGGGTTCGCGGCTGCGTCATCGTGAAGTTTGGTGCAGCTACCGTGGAAGCCGGGCGCAATTGGATTGGCTCCATGCTTCTCCAGGGGGGAAGTATTGAGCAGGAATTTGGCGAACAGGCCTTGATGTGTATCCGATAACATGATGCTTAACTGTGCACATGTTTATCTACCTATTAAGCATTCCGATCTTCATCGTGATATGTACACAAAGAAGTCCAGGTCTTACTGGGAAAAGAGTTGTGTAACCTAATGTTCGAGTTAGTTATTAGAGCGTCAAGATGTACGCCAAAGAGATTAACTATTTTCTAATAACTGCTATATTTCAATTCAAAATTTGACCCCCAGATTGTTGAAACTCTGTGCGCCTTAGACCCTGATTCTTCACATCGACAGCATAGATTCCTATCTAACCCAGGAGGTCGCATTGTATTACCATACTAGGTACAAGGTACCTTGCATGTACCTGTCTACCTGCGAGTACCCCACCATTATATTTCAGGACTCCCATATATTGCCCCTGTGAATCACTAACACTCAAACCCATCCCGCAAGACTCGACTCCTCCCCAGCTGCCTACACATTCACCCAGTCTAGCCCAATGGTATAGAGATGGCGCCCAGGTTGCGCGGAGCCAGCAGGGGTGGGAGAGGCCGCGGCGCATCAAGGTTATCCTCAGACGATCGCGTGCCTTCATCTGAGACACCCTCGCAACTCGATTCGGATAGCATACAAGCCCAGGGCGACAGCGCAGAGGCTGCATCTAGAGTTTCGGCCACATCCGCAGCAGATATCCCAAGCGGGCGGTCTACTCCCGCCAGTTCGCGAACCCCCCAGGCAACGGCTACGACGTCACGGGCTACCAGTCGCTTCAAGCCCAAAAATGTCCGAAGAGACGAGGCCGAGCGCAGGAAGCTCGAGGAGGACAGGAATCGCGACCTTGCTTCCAAGATTAAGGCCGAAGAGCGCGAACTGCGCGCAGAGGAACGCAGAGCAAGACGAGGACGAGGGAGGGGTGGCATGTCTCATGGGCTGATCCAACGCACTGTCACGGCAAACGGCCCTTTCTCCGCCATCTCATCGGGTATGTCTCTTGTCTGCAACAAATGCGCATGGCCCGCCTATCCCTCCTTTTGTATACTAATTGCTGCGCAGAGAATGTTAAGACAGACTCCGGTCACGGTGGCTGGGCATCAGGCCCTGGGTTTGGAGGCAGGAATGCGCGGAATGCATTCAGACACGATCCCGAGAACCGCATCCGCTACCACCCCAGACGAGAACATGAGGCCAGAGTCAATATCGACCTCCTCAACGGGCTCACGGACGGCCATGCCCCAGACGGAACCCCCATGTATCAACCAGACCGTTATACCCAGAAATCTGTCGGCAACCTCCCTATTGGTATGCATCGAACTTTGCACCAAGACCCCGAAGTCAAAGTCAAGACGCAGGCCGAACTCGAAGCGGAGGACCGCCAATCTTCTGATGATGAGGGAAACTTGTTCGTCGACGAACCCGTCAGAGACCCCCGAGAGCTTGGTATGGATAGCGACAACGAGATATGGCACGCCGCTCCAAAGAGTCAGGTCACAGTTAAGGCCGAGCCAGGCACTGAGGAGGAGGGTGTTGATATCGACATGGCCGGTATTCCAGAAGCTCCGAAGCCTCCTCCTTCCCCAGAAGTGAGGAAGAAACCTATGATTGGTGAGAATGGACTTGCCGCCGATGCTGCTACCGAGAGGTTGAAACGGAAGGAGAAGAAGATAGCTGAAGACCCAGAATTCATGTACTCGACGATGGATCTGGAAGCATTATTGCGCAATCTCAGTTTCACCGCCCCAGCTGAAGGCGAGGAGAGCCACGGAAAGGATGATCAATTGTTTATCTTCCAGTTCCCACCTATCCTTCCACCCTTACTCAAGCCCTCGGACGGCTTGGTTGAACAGCCCGAAACAATCGATCTTGCATCAGGTGATCCTAGACCGAAGGTTAAGCTCGAAGAAGGTGTCGAAGCGACGCGGAACAAGTCTATGGGTCTTCCAGCCGAAGGGGGATTCATAGGTAGACTCAATGTGCGCAAATCTGGCAAAGTTGAACTTGACTGGGGCGGTACCACTCTCAACCTAGGCATGGAAACGGAAACCGACTTCTTGACAACTGCGATGATAATCGAGCAGAAGGAGAACGTGGAGACTGCCGAAGAGAGTGCAGGGTACGCCTACGGGATGGGCCAGGTTTTCGGTAAATTTGTGCTGGCACCTCCATGCGAAGACGAGGATGAATGGGATCCAAACATAGACGAGATTATGCGTGTCGGCGGCGGCGGATATGCAGTCTAGCTCAATCCATCACCGGTCTCTAATAACTCCCCTCCTCTCCCCAATGAAGTGACCGGCTCGCAGCATTCGGCCGGCTCTTTCAAAGAAATACCCACGCACCCATCTGATAAATCATCGAGCTCGCTATCTAAGGATACGTCTACCTCGGCGTCTTGAAGATATATTGTTCCCCTTCTAGGGATTTACTATCTACAGATATGTCCACCTACCGGTTAAGAGTAGGCTGTACTGGTACAGGTTATCTGGAGGAGTCTCCCCGTATCCATCCGACCACATGACCATATGCCCATGTAGACATGGATATATCTGTCTACTTTCGGACATAGACACCTCTCTACATGTGTAAGTGGCTATCGATTGGCCTAGAAAGATGGGCGGTGTATGAATAGATTATCCGCCTAAGGAAGCTTTCGCGTTTACAGCAACGCAGATACTAAATCTTCTATGCAAAAAGGAGCGAAGGTGTCAGGAATAGAAGACGCTGTGTTCGGTAGGCTGAGCTTTGACAGATTATACGCGATGTTTGTATAGGACATTAGTATGAAGCTGCATCAGCGAAATGATGCGCCTCCATATAAAAGCAAACAAGGAGATCAGCACTAATTGTTCATGCTTGCACAGACGGGGTCGCGGTTAGACATGCCAAATAAGCATCAAGATTAATCGAGATACAAGAAGTAAAATGAAATACAACTGCTCGGTATACTAGGGCTACGTTCAGAATGTGAAGGTGTTAGGTATCACACCGGAAGAATCAAGGACTATCGCTTTACATCCGTCAATAAAGCTACTAACTAGGCATATAGTGAGACTAAACCCCTATGTCAGTAAGTAGATAGTTATAGGGGTTGCTAACCCTTTTAATATAAGACAAAGAAAGCCCTCCTCGTTAAGTTAGATATATAACATTATCTACTTATTGTTCGGTCCACGAGGCGAATACTATACGAGCTTATCTCCTAAAAGAGGCATGATACATCTACCTATCCCACAACGGCCGTGATAGCCTTCGTACTATGATACAATTGCTCATGGAACGCCCCCCTTTGCCTAGATATCAATGCTTCGGTGGGTATATTTGCCAGCTGTAGAGCGCGGCAATGCCTTATAGCCGAACCTTTCTGTTAACTCCTTTGCACCTTTAACCATCGAGGACCCCATGCCTAGCCTTTTCGTTCGCCGAGTTTGATCTAAACGTGTATGCGGTTTTGTGAAGCCCTTTCGCAGACCCCGCTACAGTATGAAAAACTGGAAGGAATTAAGTGCCTTGGGAAGCAAAATGATATTTTTTGTAGCGACGAAAAGCTCGCTTCGCAAGGGCTATTGGTGTTTTTTTTATTTTTTTTTTATTTTTTCAGTACCCGTCCATTCGTTTCCCGTCACGGATTCCACTGTCACGTCATAATTGACGCGCTGATGCCGAGGGTATTGTAGGTCTATTAAGTTCCGTAGTAGATGCGTTAGAATCTTCATCGAACCAAGCGCCGGCTGCTTGAGTGTCCGATAATGATTGGGGTGATTGGGCACCGTTGGCGATGAACATTTCGCTCTTGGTCTCAACCTTTTGTGAGCCACTCTTGTGGAACGCCGAGGGATCCTCTCGAGCACCGTATTCATCCGAATGCGGTGAATAAGCCTTTGGCGGATGCGTAGTAAATTTCGACGTCGGTATTACGGTGGTTGAAAACAGGTGTTTCCCTGAGTATGCGGGCCCAAGTTCGATATCGACCGGCGTTACGTCTCGGGACCCGAAGCCGGGCATCTTGCTTCCCCTTTTTATGCGGGAGCCTTGGCCTTGGCTCTGCGCACCTGTCCCGCCACTGCGTGAGCTGTGTGTGAAGCCTCCGATCCGATATTTGCGAAGGAGTGGGCGGATTGTAGCGAGGCTGGCCGCCGAGATAGCGATCCCTGGTTCGACCAAAGTCCATATCATTGCATCCGTACCGGCAACTTTTAGAGCACATGGCTGTCAGCGATCAGGTGGTACTTCCCGTGTCAAAACAACAGTCTATTTACATGTTGAGAAAATAGCAGGTGACACAACTTACAAAGGATATCTGATGCGTCCTCTAGGTCGGCTAAAAATCCGAGTCGTATAAGAGTAGCGATACTAGCGAAGACGCCTAAGCCGAGGACAGCAATCACGGACCACTTCGCTTGGGCTGTCATCTTAACCTGCCAAAGCATGGGAATCGGGAGAAGCGCGTATAGCCAATCCGACAAGACGGTCAAGGCACTCAGTGCATAGGCAGCACTAACAACATCATTCGCCGAAACACAGTGGGAGCTAGGATCGCTTGTGAGAATAGTGTAGTCCCATTGTGCAGGAACGGGGGTGCATTGGAAGATATTCCAGAAGAATAAGACGAGACTCCAAATGCCAACGACGATGATGCTACCGGCTAGTATGTATTTGTACCTTCTCTGCACGGCCAGACGAAAGAGGAATAAGCCGATGCTCAACTTGATCAACCACATGTTGAGGACGTAGGATGCCGTGGCTAGAGCTTGGTATTTCAAAGCCTCGATTTCATCATACTGTGAAAGCGATTTATTGTGTCTTCCTAGGCCATAGGCTAGACCAGCGAAGATGAACGAACAGGATACTGTGAAATTGGCCTACCCACGCCTTATATCAGTCAATGTTGCCGATTAAACGAGAGAGAGAAAGAAGCACCTACTAGACCAGCTAGCATGATCCAGTCATCAGCCTGGAAGGACATGATTATCCCAGCACGAACGTAAGTTCGCAACGCTACGGAGAACCATGAGACAACGAGCATCGAAATGCCAGTGGCCAGTAACCCGACGCCATTGCTATCGGTCGGCGCGTTTGGGTCTTGAGGCGCCATCGAGTATCGTTGCTAACGTAACCGTTCCATAGGAGATAGAGTGTAGCCAAGGCAGTCGACAGGGGCGGAAGAGAATCAAAACATCATCAAGATGGGAACGAAGCATGTGCTACGTAGCAATCACTACCTATATAATTCCAGGAACACGCCAGCAAGGAGGCGGCGTGGACGAGTCCAGCCTTGACTCGTACGGGAAATAGCATGTTGGCACTTTTATGCGGTCTCCATCGTTAGAACTGACTACATTACTCCACACAGCAGGGACTTTTAGACGGTCCCAAACAGTCAACACAGGGCGAACCTTGAAGACGGAGTAACCTACCTAGGTTACCCCATCGTCAATGTTAGTTCAATGCGTGCGAGCTTCAGGAGCTTCTACGGCACAGCCTGCTATCACCCAACCTCATCAATGATACCTGACCCATGTATACATACCCTTGTCCTTGCTGGAACAAGCAGGGTGATCTTTCGGGCCATTCACGATAGCGCAGGAGCGTTAGTGTCGTCAACCTGACTGACGCCAACCAACTATGTATGGATTCAATAACACAATTTCCCGAACTATATGCTATGGTGAGGGGATTTTATTTTTGATTTTTGCTTCGTTCTCTTCCTAGTATTCTTTGTTCAATATTCATAAAATGACTACCGCAGGCGACGCTGCTCGAGGACACAGAAAAGAATGCTCCGGAGATAGTATGTAGCGTTATCACCTCAACTACCTACCTACCGTAGTATAGATTGCAAGGGTTGTGACACCAAAGTCCCAGGAACGTGGGCCGTCATCCGCTATAGCCTATAGCTCGCGCATTGATGGTGGGTATCATCCAGGTCGGTCGGCCTAGATAGCTACTAGTCTACTAGTAGATCGGTTCCGGTCCGACACTGATATGGAACCTAGATGGACTTGTTTCATAAAATTTTATCTTCGCTTCATTGTACGCGTGGGCCTATGCATGGTTGGGCACATGTCCTCCTCCTCCTTGTTACTCGGCTATGCAGTCTAGCAAAAGACGTCGAACTATCCATGCCTGCTATCTCTAGATCGGCTTGTGGCTCCTCGATGCCCAGGACTACGTACCTAGATACGCCATCTGCATAGATATACAAATTGAAGGTTGAGTATGCACATCCATCTTACTACAGTAGTCCGCTTGTATAATCAGACTGAAGAGCCTCTGGGGTGATCTTGCGTTAGCTTAAGTAGTGCACACGGGGAAGAGGGGAAATGCCACCCATCCGATTCTAGCGAAATAGTTATTTTCTCTCAATGCGGTGTAGGCAAATATGCGTGTTTACGTATACCTAAGGCATATCCAGTGCTTGTTTCCAGCTCCGAATCCTCAGGTCGCTATATTGTGTCCAGGTCGATACTGTAACTCCGACTACCTGATAAACAAAGCACCAGGACTTCTCAGGAGGCCCCTAAGTCCAGATTAATCAACAACTAGCGAGAATGAAGTTCTATCTACGGCGTACTATCGCCGGCTTGGCGAGAAACAAGTATCAAGCCACAATGAAAGCGCCATTCGTGTATATAGTAAGCGTTGTACTATGCTAGAGAATCCTTTCCTTCTGCCCTCAACACACTTGGATAAGAGGTGATGGTTTGGTTATAGAAGTGAGAACGATGCACTATTTTTATATCATGCCGTGCTAGTAATCGACTAGAACGTAGAATAGATTGCATGGACGACGCGGAGCCAGCCTCTGGTTCCGTAGATTATTATTATATATGTTTTCTTTCCCCTTGGCCCCATTTCGGACCGGTTTGAAAGTCTCGACCTTAGTGGGAATGCGACACCATTCTAGTGTGCACTAGAAGCAACGCGGCAGCCATTCGGATCCGGGGATATTACCGCATCGAGAGGTCTCGCCAGTAGAGTTCGCTAAAGTTGGTGGACTCGCTAACTAACGACGGCGCCGTCGCTTCATTCCACTCGGATTCTTTCCTCTCCTGACGCGTATGTGTACTTTGTTACCACTTATTTACTAATCTAGATCCGGGTTGAGGTGCTTTTACTCCGGAAGGATCGAGTATTTGGTTTTAAAACATATCTGCCCGCTTTTGAGTCAGGATAGGTATATCATCTATCAAGAATACAACACAGGCCATGCCTCTCTGAGTTATCGGGCAAAGAGGCATGCTTTGTAAAGACCAAGTATGTGACTGCCAGGTCATTCGCATCAGAATCTATTATCCAGGTTAGGTAGCCACGTAGATCACACAATTTCCATTCAGCAATTTGGAGTAACTATATGCAGTTCCATAGCCATCTTCGGGAAAATAGCGACAAGGCCGCGAGAACCGGGTCGTCGTCGTCGCTTCGAGGTAAGCCAAGCCCAGGCTTATCCGATTACTCAGCCGCACACTACGCGTAGATACTGATAGGAATAGAGAGGCGTTCGCGTATTTGCGAAAATGTTGGTGGTTCTAGACTAGTTCCAGCTCGGTTTCAGCGACCTGTAAGTAGGCAGGTCGACCATCCCAAGCCGCGCATAATCGAGACAATGCACGTAGTATGCTGTACACCCCAACGGCCGAACAATTTGGAATCTCCAATTCGCCAATTCCGGGGCGAGATGTGACGAGAGGCAGGTACTTACATAGTATTCCATGGTTACCGATAAGTATGTAGTGTAGCAACGCCGGCAGGAGGCGTGTCAGAGAGAAGTGACAGACGCACCCGGATTCCAGATTTGCTGCTCATACCCATATGCGCCCCGACGCAGTCGTACATCTCCAGTTGCCGGTACCTACAGTACTGTGATCTATCTCCTCATATCCTACTCGCTACCGAGTAGGAGCACAATGCCATCGGCACGATACAAATAAAGTGTGAGCTTACTCGTCACGTAGCTTTCAATCGGCCCTTTCCCCCTCTCTGGGATCGACGAGCAACACAAAGCTTGCGCAATTCGCATGAACAATGTGACACCACCAACAGACAGACAGACGGCGGGTTGAGATCAGCCGTACAAGTAGACTCCCATCCAAAACCCCATCAGCCACCAGTCCACGCAATCATATAGTAACGGGTGATCGTGAACTTCTTCTAGGCATGAATTGTATTCGGACATGCATCGTGACGGGGAGGGATGAGATAGGAGTAGACATGAACAATTTGAATGCGGCCTAGCAGGTGAGTAGGAGGTGTTTATCTACATAGGATCCCTACACATCA
Organism: Nemania abortiva; assembly: GCA_022578505.1. NCBI lineage: Eukaryota > Fungi > Ascomycota > Sordariomycetes > Xylariales > Xylariaceae > Nemania > Nemania abortiva. The sequence continues at coordinate 167,035 of MU392622.1, read as the reverse complement.
GTAAAGTAGATCTACATATCTAGAGTTCATCTCATCCCGGCCAATCGATTAGATCGACAAGTCGACCAAACTTGGAGATCCGCTTAAGCCCCTCATTTCCCCGGAGTCCCGATTCTAGTCCCGATTCCTACTTCATCCCATTCGTTCAACTAACGTCATGGTATCTCACCGACACAATCTCTAAAGCTTCGAAGCATGGCCGCGTCCCTTAGCTACACGCTACACCACTATGCCTCGGAGAATTACCTGCAGAAGCTCGGTGTATGGCAGGTAGACCCGGCAAATAAGGGGAAATACTGGGTTGTGTAAGGTAGCCCAACCTCACGCCAAGACCCCAACACACAGGCACACATATAGACACATGCACATATTCCAAACGGAACAGTATACTAAACGATCTCAACAGCTATATTCATGGCGGCGCATGGCGTGACCCGCGCGTGTCGCATGAGACCTTCACGCCGACCATCGACTGGATACTCGGCACTTCGCCAACAACAGCAGCAACAATAACAACAACAACAAATGAAAGCGGGAGCAGCGATGCCGCCGACGCAATAGCCGGGTTCGCGTCAATAGATTACCGGCTAAGCCCACATCCGCAGTTCCCACAAGACCCGGCGACCACGCCCGCGGACCAATACCGCGGCGCGCGCCACCCGGACCATCTGCACGACGTGCGGTCGGCGCTGGTCTTCCTGCAGCAGACCTACGGCTTCGGGAGCAATTACGTCCTGGTCGGGCATTCGGCCGGCGGGGCTCTAGCGTTCCAGCTACTGGCCACCTCTCCATCTCCGGCCGGGAATGGCTTTCCGGGGCTGGGGCCGTCGGAGCAGCAGCACCCGGCCCTCCCAGCCGCTATTGTCGCCTTCGAAGGCCTGTACGACTTCACGGGCGTCAACGAGCGGTACGGCGGGGCGTACGCGCCATTCTTCCGCGGCGCCTTCGGCGCCGACCCCGCGGACTGGGACGCCGCAGCGCCCCTGAGTTTCGCCGGGAGCTACACGGAGAAATGGCCTGGCGGGCGCGTCGTCCTGCTTGGCTGGTCGCCGGACGATACCCTTGTCGACGGGCCCGAGGCGGACAACATGGCGCGGAGATTAAGAGACACGGATGGCTTTGTGGAGGAAAAGAGTGGCGAGGACCAGAGGGGCGATGGAGGGGTAGGCGGAGGAGGACCGAGATTGTTACTGCTGAAAGATCTGCGAGGGGATCACGACGAAATCTGGCGGAGAGGCGAACACGTCGCGCGTATGGTGTGGATTGCGCTCCAGAAATTGGGCTCGGTTCGTAAGGAGGTAGATTGATACATAATACATCTCAACGGAGGATAGAAGACAATTTTTAAGTACGCCAGCAACATGATAACATACTTACTGTGTTTGTATCGTCAACATTGTTTTGTGGTACCAAAATAAAATTGCCACCCTCGGATCTAGGACTCGTTTCATCGTCCCGCAAGGATTCTTAATAGGTTGTTGAATCTAGCACGAGAAGTCATAGCCGCGGGGATTCCTATCAAACGGCTGGGCGCCGCCTAGAAGCTCCAAGGCAAATTTAGACTTATCTAGTAGGAAGTTGGGGGACCATTCGTATAAGCCTTGGCGTGTACGAAAGGGTCAATATTGCTACTCAGTGCCAACGGAGACCACAAAGGAGGCTGGAAACCAATAGGTACTTTAAATGGTTCCTAGAGTCTGCTGTGTATCCGCATTCTCTTTCTAATCAGACAATATTTAATATGTACTAAATGGCATTAACAAACAGAGAACTCCTTGATGCTTAGTATATCCCCCGAAGCCTTCTCTTTTGAGGTGGTATGTACATATTCCAACTATGCACTCAATGGAATGGTCTGAGCGGGCTTGCGAGCCACGGTGAGCCTAAAATAGATCGGCGTTCTCGTATCTTCCTTTTCTCGACCACGCTGAGCTGAGAAATCAGGTGATGTACCTAAAGTCCGGGTGCCTGTAGCCAAGATCAGCCTTTTCTTCCTCCGTCAGCCCGACAAGCCGATTATCCCGGCCACCACGCGCTCGGATGCGGTTCTCGCGGAGGCAGTAGAGAATGCCGAACGTGGAGAGAAACAGGGCGACGACCTGCGCGGCGAAGTTGATGGAGTGGCCGATTGGGAAGTTGGGGCCGTCGCTCGGGAGATACGCCCAGACCGCCAGAATGCCGCCCGCGGTTCCGAGGGAGACAATGTAGCCACTGGAAACAGCACGCACAGACGGGCCGGCTGCGTTGTTGATGCCCCAGGAGAGGAAACCCGGTCCGCCCGGGAACGCACCTACGGCGCAAAGGTACACGGCTGCGTACTTGAGGTGGCTGCCAGTGCCCCAACGGAGCAAGCCGAACCCGGTGATGCCCAAGAAAGTGAAAAGTGCAAGGTATATACCGCGCTGCCTCGTTTTGTCGCTTATGTATCCCACTGCAATAGCAATCAGTGATGCGGCGACGTACACCGGGACACTATAGTATTGCGCTGTCAACGATCGATAGCCAATCTCCGTCAAGATAGTCGGCAGGAACACCGATAGGCCCTGGACCGTGATGTTGATGAAGAAGAACCCGGCGGCACAGACGTAGTTGTTGATGTTGGTGACCGCGCGCTTGATATGGCGCAGCTCAACCTTTCCGTGGGCAGAAGCCTTGTGCTCCAGCCGAATCCGCTCACCGGCAATCCACCTCTCACGCGCCGTCAAATTCTTGGAGGTTTCCGGAGTCTGTGGTAAGACAAAGGGCGCAACCGCCGCCGCAATGATGGTAATGATTCCCTCGAAGAAGAAGATATTGCGCCATGTGTGTAATCTTGACCCAGCCACCCCCCATTCTGGAATCTGCGAGAATCCAGCAGCGAGCAGACCGCCGAAGGCCCCAGCAAGCGAAGCGGACGACACATAGATGCCCACTCTGAAGTATAACTCCTCTCTTTTGTAGAACGAGCTTAGAAAGAAGGCGATACCGGGACTAGACAGCGAATGGTTAGAAATATCGATTTTCTACATTTAAATTCAGACTCACAAGGTGCCGCCCTCGAAGACGCCCAGCAACACGCGTACTCCGATCAGTTGCTCATACGTCCTCACAAACGCCGTGGCTATGGAAACAACGCCGAAGCCGAAAACCAGGGATGGAATATACCACCGTGGACCAATGCGCTTGAGGAGTATATTCGAGGGCACTTCTACGAACAGATAGACGACGTAGAAGATGCTAGTAGCGATGTTGAACCGGTAACCAATAAGATTTAAATCTTCTGTCATGCCCTGAATCCGAGCATTGCCAATGTTGATTCTAACGGTATCCTGTTAGTAAGGGCCGTGATTACCGAACCAGAGCCACGTACCGGTCAAGGAAGCAGAGGAGATATAAGATGGTCACCATAGGGACTAGCTGCCGGTCGAGTTTTCTGCGCACAACCGTCTCTTCTTCAACAGTCCATCCAGCTGACTCGACAGAATCGCTGCTCTTGTCTTCGCATATAACAGCCTCTGGAAGAACGGCTTGCTGCTTCTCGTCGGCATCCTGTATAGTCGCCATGGTGATAGAAGTGGCTCGACGGCGCTAAGAGGGAAAGGAATAAGATGGGAAAGGATGGATTCCCAAGCCGGGAGACGCAGCGTAATATTGTCAGACGGTCCCAACCATCTCCAGCAAATTCCCTAATCATATTGTAATCATCCATATCGGTAGGTATAAGTAGGTAGATAAGTACTTACTCACTCTGACCACCTACGGAGAGTAGCACGGGGAGCTAGCCTGACTAAGTATATTACACGGCCGGCAAATGGATCGGTTCTCTCTATTGAGCCAATTCCTTGGAGCATCCCTGTCTCGCCTAAGCGGATATTCACCTCTTACTGGCAAAACTCTGTGCAACTACCTAGCCCCAACGGCAGTGCCAACCCTTGGCGATGCGGGGAAGCCGTTATTCTTGCTGTGAGCATTGCCCCGGCTCTTGGCGATAGGCAGATAGAAACGAATCGCCATGTTTTCATTACTAGACAAATTAGTGTAGTGCCTATCTAGTGTGTGGTGTCTAGTGGGCATATGGTATGTGGTGTACGCGCGGCGCTCAGAAGAAACACAGCAGTTAGTTGTGTACGACATACTAAGGAATTACTACTTGAGTGTTATTAGCATGGCCTAAGAAGTGAGGAGTCTAATTAATAGTTAACCTAATTTAACATATGTATACATCGTACGTATGCTCCGCTTGATTTAAGGATCGCCCACCTACATACCTTGAGCTACCGTACCAGCTCAGCACAGCTCAGTACTAGCGACACCACCACTACTTTTATAGCCATTCAGGGTCCTAGGGTCACATCTTGTTGGGATATTTTGCTTCCTAGGGCATTCTTAGTGTAGTGTACGTGTAGTTGCTTGGCAGCTGAACCGCCCATCCAAAAGCAAGTACGGTACGATATTCTGTATGCGGTGCGACGAATTGCCCTGCAGCTCACACCGCCGTGCGGCTCGTTTAATAAGTATCGAGGTATAGCTCATTCCGCGTAGCACAGAAGGTATACAGAAAAGCAACATTGATAAATGAATGTACAGGGCTTTTATATTGTACGCCTTAGACCGCATTCTCTCGATGTGGACAGTGACCAGCCTCAACACACTGTTTTATAGGCCAATTAGAGAGTAGCGACAACTCAGGTAGTTCCCGTGTGGGCAGTTAGGTGTAGGTATTATGTATAGGATGAGATGTTGTTAAATATCATGTTTAGTAGTGGCCTAGGTAGTAATGAGGGTAAAATCATGTTTTCGATAGTTTGGCGGAGGCTAGGTAACAACATTACCTAGCAATTTCTCTGAGCATCGACTAGATGTAAGTTAGTACAACGATCCACTGCTAGTCTCTTGTAAAAAGGGAGGAAAATGAAGAAGATTTTGTTCAAGTACAACCTCTACACGTAAAGCGGTGTATGTATAAGTAGGTGTGTTAAGTAGCTTTGTACACCGCTGGAATGAATGAGGGGGGAAAAAGAAGCAGGCAAAGTTAAAGAAGTAGGTCTAGAGCTGATTTTAAGCCCAGGATACCTAGCCCAATAAATGAGGTTCAACGAAGCTAGATGAATGATTAATGCAAGCGAGGGCGCGTGTTCTGTAGAAAGTCTGATGATAGGCTACCTAGGTAGGTTGGTAGTGGCAAACCTAGGTTCGTGGTCCAACCACAAGTAACGGCGCATTGGGCTCTAATATCAAGCATTAGCTTTGAGGGCGCAATAAGAGTGAGACACTGCGGTATGAGAGCAGTGTAATGCGCTCTAATGGATTTTAGCGGTAAGAAAGTATGTTTGTTTATGAAGAGTGGCGTAGGTTATCTACTGTAGGTACTGTCTATGCGCTTCCGACCCACAATTCCACCACAACCGACAAAAGCAGCCTAATCCAGTGCTGTAATTGGGTAATTGGGAACCTGTGTAGCCGTGCTCTGCCGTGGACATCCATGCCGACCTAAGCTTGTGCAAACAAAGCAATGTCTAACCTCAAAAAGGACGCCGACCAACGCGGGCTCCTGCTCTCAATCGCCATGCGCCATGCGCCCTCCGCTCCTACCACATCTGCGCCTCGCCTCGAGGCCGATACACACACACACACATACAGCATACATACATACATACATACATACACCTCTATAGAACTGCCAGCCACGAGATGCCGCATCTGCGTCTGCACCTGCACCTGCAGCGCATTGAAGCTCTAGCCCAGCTCTCCACTGCGCGCCAATCAAAGCGCCGCCATCCGAAACCGCAATCTTGCGTCGAAACACGTCAAGGGCGGGGCAAGGAATGAGGGGCACTGGCGAACGACGTGGGAGAGAAAGCCCCAGGTCCGGACCCACCAGACCCCACCCAGAAACGAATCCAGCCCGCCCAAGAACCCGGCCAAGATATCCACAGCTTGCCTATCTTGGGGGCACTTTTTAACGCCTGGGACCCCACAATTGCGCATCTCACGTTCGACCTGAGCGCGCTAGTCCCGTTGCGTGCTAGCGCAGGAACCGTGATCGCAAGTCTAACTCAACGTCAGGCGCTCGCTCGATCGGCGGCCACTTGCTTGCTTGCGCCGCGATGCGCCGCGGGCGGTTGGCGGTTAAAAAGGCGATGGGATCTCCGCGCGATGCCGCGCTGCCTTGCGCTCGCAATGCGCTCCGCTGGGGAGAAGAAAGGGCGCTCGTAGGCGCGCGATTGTCCAATGCGACTGTACAGCCGTGCGACCGTTTGATCGTTGGGTGGATGGATGGTTCAGGTACCTGAACTGTAAGACAAGCAAGACGCAGGACGAGACAAGATCGAGATTGGGACGGGCGGGTCATTTCGTCGGCTGCCGTGTTCGCGTCTGTGAAACAAGACCAACGCGAGTAGGTGTGCTCGCGATAGGACATGACGAAACGCATGCTTGAGATTTAACCCAGTCTTAGAAGGCCGGATTTGAGCTCCTATGAATCGCGCCCTCGAACTCCCTCGATTTGGAGACTGGGGTATTGGAATCGGATGAGATATGCACAACTTAAGTTTAATCCTAGCGCCATGGCGCGGCGTAGCATCACGAAGAAGCAAACCCGTGGAGACTAGGAACTTATGTATTTTGGTAGCTGAAATATTGAAATTTTCATGGCACCTCCGATATCATATCCCACCCAACTAGCAATAAACACGAGGGCCGGGAGCAATAGATAGACAGGAAACGACGGAAGACCGCAAAGTGAATAACTCCCACAATAGCACCCCAACAATATAATCGAAGGCACCACCACTGCAATTCAACATAATCTTGCACGCAGTGTGCCCGCAGACTGATCCATCTCGGTGGTTTTCTGCAACACTTGTACAGCGCATCTAACGGACGCCCCCAGCCACCAGACCTCGCGGCACACCCGAGTTTACCTAGAACTGTCAATTTTCTAACCACCGCCGCCTTGGTTTTCGCCTTCTCCACGATATATCTCATCCCTAGCGCGCACTTGCCACCCTGTAGGTCATGATCCGACCATAGGAGGCAAAAGCAGGCGCCTTAGAAACGGGACCGCGAAAAGCAGAGCGCAGGCGCGAATCCAACGCCGACCCATAGAAATTCTTTGATAGAACGATTCATTCCCTGCGTACTGAACGTGTTGTTTGGAAAAAGGAGTGTAGCGGCCTCATAGCCTCACTATTAAACCTTGGTTCAATTTGCGCCTTCCAAACCCCAAGCATATAACTCCGGCGCCCAAGGAAAGTCTAAACCCGCTCCTGACGACGAGATGCCTCCTAAGGTCATCACCGGCGGCCGCGCATTGGCGCAAATAATCGGCGCCGGCGTCGATCTCTCCGCTGGCTCAGAGCGAACCTGCTACCTAATGCAGCAGTTGGTATAGGAAATTTGTTTCGAAATGATGCACAGTGAAGAGACTAGGCTAGTGCGTAATATCAAATATAGTGCAAGATTCGTTCTCGCTCTCGCTGTGCTATAGCAATGAATGGGGTAATATAGTTTACCGTTTCCGTTTCTTATTCTTGTCAGTCGCAACTTGGGGTACTGCGATAGGAGCAGCAGGCAAAAGTGTGGGCGGCGCAGCAACGTCAAGTGACTTGATTGGTACACCCATATGGCGTCCGTAACGTCCCTTCCGACCGTTGCCTTCATCTTCGCTGATGCATTGGTCGGCGCTGAGCCCGGCATCTCGACAGCGACCACAAGGCCGCTGACGATCGCAGCCCTTTTTGCTTTTTCGGCATCGCTGACAACGGGGCTTAGTAGACAAGTCCGGCTGTTCCTCGTCGCCAGGTTGACCTGACATTGCCGAAGCAATCGAGGGCTTGCGCGATTGATTAGGTAGAGATGCAGGCGACATTGGACCAGTAGCTATGCTATTCGTCTTTTTGGGCTTCGTGGCACCCGTCTTAGGTGCCTTTATAGCCTTGGGTTTGCTAGATTTGGCACTAGGTGCTCGAGACTTCCCAGGATTCTGAACCTTTGGTTTGATATCGTTGAGCCGAGGGCCCTGGACGCTCTCAGCACCATCTTCTAGATCAGCATCATCTCCGCTGGCTTCCCCGTGGTCGCGGGGTGGTATGAAATGGCTATCCGTAGTCGGATGAATCTTGTGCGCAGACCCATTCTTATCGAGCTTCTGACGACGAGCTGGTGGGAGCTCGTCCTCATTATCGCTGCCACCATCGCTTGTAGCACCCGTCGAAGAAGCCACCTCTGCCTTGCCGCTGAAGGTGTCATCCAACGTTGACGCGGAGGTCCTACCGTGGGAAATGTTTGACATTTCACCCAGTCTCATAAGCTGGATTGCGACATCTTTATCCTCTTCAGACACACAACTACCGATAGTAGGGTCGGGGGTCGGGAGGATGCCCGACCCGTTGTTGGGAAAGCCAACACTACCTCGGTGGCGTCTTGAATCAGCCACCGGGGTCGCAAATATGCCTTGTTGGCCGTACCCACTGTAACTTTGGGGGGATTGAAGCGGCTGAGGGTTTGTAAACGGGTTCTGGCCTGGGTGAGGGAAGGGTAGCGACGGTCGGTGGTGCTCTACCCGGCGGGCGGGAGATACTGAAGGGTTTGATGTAGCTGCAGGCATCTGCGGCGGAGCGAATAACGGGAGTTCCTATACACAACTGACAGTTAGGAATCGGGGCTGGGTAAAATAAGGGTGCTGGATGCCTACCGAGCTCTCGAACTTTGCGCGCTTACGACGGCCACCTTCAACAATATTTTCTACGCTAATATCGGTGTTGCCGATCTGATCCTTTGCTTTGCTAGACACAGACCCCGCGGCACCGTCACCGCTGCTGTAGCCGTTGACGCTGTCGTCATAATTGGAACCGTGGTTCTTTGTAGAGCGAGACCGCCCCTTCTTACCAGCTGGGTTTGTGCTAACAGATGTGCTACGTCGCCCGCCGTTTCCATTGGGAGAAGGGCTGCGCCTGCGAGATGTTCTCGAGGCTGGTCTAGAAATGTGGTGACCCAGTGGATGGGTCGAGTACTCTATGGGCGCCGGTTGGAAAGCGGTCGGATTGAAAGGGCCAGCAGGCGGAGAATTCTCCTCAATAACCCTAACGTGGACGACCATGTTGTTACTGAAATTCTCGTATCTTGCGATTAGTGTGTTGTTCCGATCGTCCTCGAAGCTGATGCCCGCGACGCCGTGATACAACCCGTAGAAGTTCTTGACAGTAGAGATTATAGACTCCGTGTCATCGTGAGGGTATATTTGAACACGCAAGGGGAGTCGTGCTCGGTATTGAGGAGATTGCGGGAAGAGGAGCTCGAATTGAACATGTTTGGGAGCTACGGGTTGTCGAGGGGAGACGCTTCCACTGTGCGAACTGGCAGAAGCGCCCGCATATGGCTCGATCGGTGATCCGGACGCCATCTTACTTGCCGGGTGTATTATCGGTGTGTCGAGGGCAAGTTTGGCGGCGGAGTATGCCTGCTGGGGAGAGGGATGGAAGGCGCCCGCAGTTGTTTGGGCGTTGGTCGATTGCGGACGGGAAGACTCGGGTTTTGCCGTCAGGAGATTGGACAGGTCCATCGCCCAGTCGAATGGGCCCTTTATCGCTACCTTTACAGTGTTTCTTGGCCTTGGAATTCAAGTATTCCCAAAAGCGACCGAATGCACCGATGGGTTTGCGTAAAGGGGTGGAGGAGAGGGTGAGGGTGAGGAAGACGGGAGCGGTCAGAACCTGATCGCAAGACAGGGTAGGAAGGGTGGAGGTTTCCGAGGACTCGATGATGTCGCCTTGCGTATCTAAATGCGGCTTAAGTTAGCTGGACAGCTCAAATGATAGTGAGAGGAGAGGAAAGGCATGGTTGTTGGGCGTGGTCAGTCCTGCTCGTCGTCGCCGACCATGGCTGGGGTGGGAAGTAGCATTCTATGCTGGGCCGAGAGCACCAATGGCACAGAGGTAGATTTAGAGGGCGATGGGGACGAGGATGGTCTCGATTGGGACAAACATTGGATCGCATATGGCGACAGACTCTGAAAAACTTACCGAGACACAAAACAAATGGTGTTGCGGTGTTAGAGATGCATAAATTCGACCTTGAGCCCTCGTGCCCTGAATCGGCCGACGAGGGCACCAGTCAGCGTCAGGACCAAGAGATCAAGCGGATTTTCCAGAAACACTGGTAGCGTAGAGCGCAACAAGGGCGAAGATGGACTGGGAAGGCTCACCGATATGAATGGAAGTGTTTGGATGGGTGGTTTGGTCGAGGGATCGGGGTTCGTGTGAAAGAGGAGGTAGAAGAGAGTGAGGTTTTGCACAGTACCAGGTGAGTCTCAGAAAAGGCTTTCCCACACAGTTAGTGAACCTGGGAAGTGGTGGGTGCGGTGCAAGTGCCCGTGCCGAATGTGCCATTCCTAAGTACGGGCTTGTAGGTACCTAACTTACAGGTAAGTAACGCCTAGCCCGCCTGTAGCCCCCCCTACTGCCCAACTCACAACCACTAAAAGAGCGACTTAGCACTGCGTCGCATACCTAAGGCATGTTCTAGGGAACCTTCTGGGTAGGTACTCTCCCACAGGTACTACTTCCCTATTTCTATCTAACTATAGGTATGAGGTAAGTTACTTTAGGTAGTTGTGTAGGAACACACAAATTGTTGAGCTGGGCTACAGCGAGAAAGGGTATTGACCAATTCATTGGGAATGAAGGTACCTACCAAGTAGGTAGGCAGGTACACGCAAATTCCCTTTTCTAATCGAATTATTCTACGTAGGTATAAACGTCCAGGGGAACATCAGCATCTACAGTCTCTCTCCTCTTTCGAGCATGCATGGTGACAAGATAGGTAGGTTAGGAGCTAGTGTAAGTCTCCCAGCACTCATAGCCTCTATCTATCTGTAACACGGATACCAGCAAGGAAATAATCACAGATCGAAAGTCAAAATTGCTGCACTGCATATACCTCGGTAGGTAGGTATCCTGTCCCGATTGATTGTAATGTGCGTGTCTATAAGAAAGCAACTTAAGTAAGTACCTCAGGTACGTGATGCAACACTTGGGCTTTGGATCAGACATGTCTTGATAAGGGACCTCGAAAGACCGGACCGGGCCTTGTATGTATGGAGGCAGGTTATCAGGTATGTATGCAATCTATCAAGCTAGAGATGGTTCGTGTGCTGACCTAAAGGTCGAGCTGCATGCCTACCAGTTGAGCGTGGGTATTGTGCGCTTCAAAAACCGGTGAGGTTTAGGTAAGTTACTTACTTGGTCTGCATGTTTCCCAACTTGTACAAAAGGGTCTGCTCCGTCCGTGTGGTGTGTTGTTTCCTTGTAACCACCAGTCAAGTCCGAGAGAAACGACCGCTCGGTTGCGTTCAGAATGGGGGTCGAGCGATTCTGCTATCTAGTTTGTGGGCGAATTGAATTGCGACTGACTTACTATGCTCTTCCTCTACTTGTTTGATCCAACGGCGCCCTTCCGGGGTCCTCTTCTCGGGTCCCTCTTCGCTGGTCACTCGGAACCTTCCAGTTAGGACTGACTTGACCGACCACTGGACAACCAGTGACTGACCGGCCTTGATCCAAACCGCCAGGGTTCTAGATGGCTGATCCCCGGACACCTGATTACATGTATGGTACATCGGAAGTGTTGGCAGGTCTACCTACCTACTCAGTCGTGGGAAACGCGGAGTGGACCGGACCTCTGACCAGACCTCTAACCGGGCACATTTCATATAGGTAAATACTTAGGATAGGGCGGGTAACATGAGGTGACCGGCAGGGCAATCAATGCCTCATGTGGGAGTACTTGAAATACTTACTTTCAACTTTGAGCGCCGCCCTACCACTTCGTGTTACCAACTTCTTCAGGTTACGGCTATCTAATAGGGCACTACTTGATCCAACTCGGTATGCTGGTTTGGAGGGATTATTTTGTTGGTGAAAGAGTGTCTTGCACGGTTTGCGCAATACGACGACGAACACGCCATCCTCTTGCGCCGCCGTCATTGTGGGGAAAGGGTGCGACAAGGGAATTTGTGATGGGGGACGCCGAGGTGACCGCAGTCCACATCACATACCTACAATACCTACTAGGTATGCCTGTGTGGTGGACGGCAGATCTTGCGCAACACCCATAGAACAGCGGCGGGGGCTTTTCTCGCTTCCAATGCCCATCGCACTGAGGGGAGGAGCGTCTCGCCCGCTGCTAATGCAGAGTAATTCACAAATCTTAGCTTGTCAGGTGCCGCTCTGCTAGTCTGCCAATGTAGCTTGCGCGATCGCAGACGAAGTTCGTGGACGGGGATCTCAGATCAGTCAAGTGGCCAAGCCAACGGCCGATCCAGCCAATGGCGCCAACGCTTTATATGCGCCAACTTGTCAGAGCAGGGGTGCCGTCCTCACCGTGTGTCCGCAGATTTGGGCAGGTTGGTGTGAAGCAGGCAAAATGCTGGAGAACCACAGGCAGACACAGGGACGAACTCGTTCAAATTATACAATACCGTACTGTGCTGTACACATACGAACGGTAGGTCCATTGGCCACCGCATAGAATATCCTTTCAAATGGTACCTAATGCTAAGTGTAGGTGTGCCACTCCTAGGGAGACATGATGGCCGCCAGCAAAGGCCGTCCTTCCGACATCGTACTGTAGAATAAGACTCAAAAGTAGGTACCAAAGATAGATAGATACTTACTCATACCTACTTATCTACTTTAGGTACCATACCTGCTAGGCAAAAGGATCGACACTCATGCCTCCATATATTTCGTGTTTCATTGTATCCTAGGGCCACACCATCTCGGCAATAAGGGATGGCGAGGAATTGAACGGCAGGATGAAGAGCCCAACATGATTGTATGCTAGGCTACATGGGATGGGGCTCTATCTACAATTCTGGACCAAGTCTGGAAGATAGCAACAGTCGTTCCATGTGTAGGCAGGTCACGAATTTGACGTTTAACCCACAAAGAATAAGGTGCGCCAGCAGGACTGTGGAGTAGGGTACCAGTATAGACACACTCTTATTGAGGGAAAAGCAGAGGATGTAGGTACTGCTGTATGTACGTATGGTATGTATGTAAGATGCGCTGGCCGAGTTTTTTACTTGCATCAAATCAGCCCCCCGAGAGGCCCTGTTCTAACAGCGCAGCCCCATCCTCTCGAACACGCTGTCAGGCGGGCTGGCGAGCTGGCGAGCGCATAGCTCTTCTCTGCGCAGCTAAGTGCAACACCCTGGATCTCCCTCTGCGAATCATCTTCCCCCATGGCACTCTTTGTTTGTTTTCGCATGCGCGACTGTAGATTGGCGAAGACGGCCGTTAGTATTTCCTAAACACCTCGCCGAATCAGGCTCCTGCACGCACGGTCTCAATTCCAAAAACAGTGAGAACAAAACAAGAGTCAGGTATGGGTATGGTCGCGCCCAGTACAGCATTACCACACTATGGGCAGGCCAAGCTATTGCTTGTGGGTGGCCGACCTCTTTTTGCAAAGATAGTGAAAATGCCCTCCCTCAATCACCAGTCCTCTGCTGACCGCTCACCTACCTAGGTAAGCGCTTTTATCCAATAAAAACATTACACTCTTAAACAGGTATGTTTGAGCGACTATCTAGGGACTACGGTACGTAGGAACTTCGTCTATGCTAATCCACACCGCGGTTACTAACTCTTCAAATTCTAGTTTGTTATCATACGTAATAGGACTAGAAGTCCAATGTCTATTTGAGACCTAGAATTTGCCCATTTAAGCTAGTAGGTTACGGACCTGGAGAGATCTTGCTAGGCGTGTTGGTTGTTTCTAGTCAGCGCATCCTCGGCATGGATGCCGGGGCATGTAAGTAATATGATGATGATTGTGTTTACCAAGCGTTCCGCTTGTCGCCGCGATGAGGTAGGTAAGTAGGTGTCTGGACGCCGGTATACATGAATGGGTTGATACTACCTACCTCATTCTCACAAGATCGCACAGCCAATCGTTAGATAAAACATAGAATAGTGGCGGGCGACCCCTTGACAACAAATCCTTATTGCAACATTAATTATAGCGCCTAATAGGCGTTATCTATTCTTTCCCCATAAGAGCAGCGCCAGGCATTAATCCGTCTTGCGCGTGTATGTGTTTGCGCGCGCGTATTGCTTAAATTGAAAGCGGCAAGCGAGTAATTTTGCGACCAATTGTGTTAATGGTGCGCTCGCTCTGAGGCTCCATGATTCCAGACGGATAGTGCCGATAGCATTGAGGACTAGATTGCTGTCATTCCCTGGACAGGCTCACTAGCTTATTGTTGTGACACCGCAATGTCTTCAAATTGCTAATTTGGCCTCTCATTTTCTTCGAATGGTTGTATTGGTTTAAGGCTTACTCACTGAATGAAGTGAGTTAGTTGTGTTGATTCCTTTAAAACCCCGTGTAGCTAAAAACCGCATAACAACAAAAATTAGTTCTATGCGATCAGAAGGCTCTAGCGCATGCATTAATTCTATTTTACCAGTGTGAAAACAGGATTTATCACGAATGCGCAATATGAAAAAGCGAGCTATTGATGCTAAATACGGAGCAACATAGGCGATGTAAAGTCACGTGATTTCGAGTCTTATTCGCGATCGGCCTTATCAGCATGTCGCGTCGAGAAGACTAAATGCGCATGGGATCTATAGTGGCAGAAAACGGAGAGGTTATACTGATTTTGGGATTCCAATGTATGCACTATTATTCAATAGTATACAAACGCTTGGAATTTACCCTCAATGATCAATCATGGATCGGTCCTATAAGTTGCATCGAAATTGTTGAAATTTAATGGATTGATGGAAGACGCGACCGGTTATCTTGGACTACGTCATAGCTGGAGATAGCTGGAGAGACGAATGTGGGGACTACCTTGATAAGTGGCTTTGACACTGAGTAGGTAACCCTATCAATGGAGGCTGAGCAGCCACCAGCCACATGTGTTCCTAGAAGGTACCTCATTCGCCGGACTTTTACAGGTGTAATTTTGGTTCCCAAGTGTGCGTTCCAAGGTACGAAGAGGTATCTTTGGATCTATGTGGACTGCGCTACACATGTGCAGTAGATAGATAGTGCACCTACTGCTGCAGGTGTGTATTACGCTAATTCTTGCTCTCTTAGGTCGTAGAGTGCCTGCATTTGCAAATGGTTGCACAATAGTCAGCATGCCCCAGCAACGGCTATGAATGGTGGCAGGGATCAGACAGTCCATTCTGTTTGGTTGATTTGTTTATTTTCTTTCCTAAATCGGTACTATTACCCCATTGAGACATTTCCATTGTCTACATAGTACACGCCATTTAAAAACGCACAGACCATATAAGCTAGAGCCACTAAGCTACCTACAACCCTTGGTCAATGTACTCACCTACCATATTGTCCTATTCAGGTACCTTGGTAGCTCTGTGGAGAGTGGGAGACCTGACAACCAGCAATCAACATCTTCAAGGATTCAAAACAACATTGCCATGTACCTACTACTAACCCTACTCAGGGTACTCTATCTACCACACAACTCTACCTCTTCATCCTCTGATTAAACATCTACAGGCATCTGCCTTCGTAGTCACGACTGGAAAGACTGCTCGCCTCTCTAGCTTCTTCGAGGCGATCACGCAGCTGTTTTGCTTCAACTTACTGCTAGTTAAGCGTCGCAGCTAACGAGTCGGTACGTACCTCACGATTGAGCCGCCATTATCAGATGCCTGAAAGTGGCACTCCTGTTTAATTACCTCCTACCTACAAGGTGCCTAGCTTACCATGCAAAGGAGCAAAATAGCAAAATAGCTATCACCTTCAATAGTAGCGCAGAGTTTAACCCTTCACAAACATCGATCTCCTCCTGCCAATGAATCCTTAGGCACCGCGTTGCACATTTGGTGCCGAATATCACCATTGCAAGCTCGATCATATTGTTTTCGGCTTCTACTTCATCCTCCTCCCGTCTCCATATAATAATCCTCGCGGCCCGGCCTCCCGTCCTAATTTCTCCCCTATCCTCTTCTCTCTACCGCGACCAGTCGCGCGTCTACGAGCACAACCTCGTGCGCACCAGTATCTTGCACCAGGCCAGCCGAAAATCAACGAGTGGAATATGGACGCCAGAGTGAGTATCCGAATTAGTCCCTCCTAGAGTTTGTGACCACCTCACCTCTGCCCAGCGCAGTACCTTACCTAGGTAGCTCTCAATAGCTATTTTGACGCCGGCTACGTTATATTCCACCAGAATCACTACCTCTCTCCATCCACACCAGTCCATCTAGCTGCGTCTGCGTACCCCTACATTTCCACACCACTACACCTACTTGTTTGCACATTGGAACACGTATCGCGCTTGCCGTGGGCCTTGCATCAGCTGCTAACCTCTCATTGCCATCCAACAGCCCTACAGACCTTCTCGGCCTCTCCCGGCCCTAGGGAACGAGAACCATATCCTACCCACCGGAAAAACACTCCACCAACGTCACAAGTCGACGGGAAACCTTCTCAACATGCCTGCAACCAGTAACCTCAATGTCGTAGCGAAGCGCACAGCTCTAGGAGATCGCAATGCAGCATCTAGAGACGCGACCGACGCGCGTCAGGATGGCAAATCGGGCACCATGCAGAGCTACAACACCACATCGACTATCGCCGTCTCCAAGGCTCAAGAGAATCGGGTGCATGCGAAATCCAGGAATACGCTTACGAAAGCCTTCCTCCACCCAGCACAGCGTCCATCAAAAACTGTTGTCCCCTCGGCCTCGACGAGCCAACTGGTGCCGACTGGTAATACCTACGGCCTACGCAAAGCCCGCAGCAGCATATACAGAGATCCACAAGAAGACGAACCCAAGCGCGCACCTGCAAGGCCCGCTAGGCCTGCACCTGAAGATTGGCTGCCCGTTGTCCAGGCGGCTCAGGTGCAGCCTTCCGTTGTAAATCCAAGTACCAAGCAGGAACCACTGACTGGTCCAACTTCCTCGGAGCTAGACAGTGTGCAACAAGAACACTGCAAAGTCCAAGACCAGAAGCACCTCTCCCGACCCCCTAACAATCAAGAGGCTCAACATCAGGAATCAACCTACTCATCTACACAAACCCGTCTCCTAATTCCGCCCACCGATCCACCCTCTCCCAACTCTCCTCCCACCGATGACGACACCACCGAACTTCCTTATATGGACGCTGTCGAAGTTCTCCGTCGAGATCTCAGTGAAGAGCAGAATAAATTCCTAACAAACGTATATGCGCCTCAATCCCACCAGCCAACTCTCGGTTCGCTATCGGAACCGCTTGTCCCCAAACGTGCCAATACAGCCCAAGCGGCCGGCGCCCAGCCTGAAGATAATTCGATCAACCACAACAGCCACTCTTACCTGCCGTCCCTCATCGACGATCAAGCCTATCTACCCTATTTATCCGATTGCGACGACGAGGAAGACCACTACTACGACGATCGTGGCTATACTACTGCCCATTCGTATCCATCTCGCGGCGATAATACCACTGGTGGTGTGACGACCGTCATGTTTCCCCCGAAGATCACCAAAAAGGGCCAGGCAGAGATCGAGGCCGCCAAGCAGATTGTTGAAAACAGACGTACTACTGAGGACATCCAGGAGGATGCCTGGGACGTCAGTATGGTTGCTGAATATGGTGATGATATCTTTCGCTACATGAAAGAACAAGAGGTGAGATTCACTGATATGCTGGAATCATGTGACGATCCGCTGACATAGTCTGACTAGATGAGCCTCCTCCCCAACCCTCACTACATGGACAATCAGGGCGAAATCCAATGGTCGATGCGCTCTGTCCTGATGGACTGGGTAGTTCAAGTCCACACTCGGTTCGGGCTTCTCCCTGAGACATTGTTCTTGACCGTCAACTATATCGATCGGTTTCTCTCTCGCAAGATCGTGTCATTAGGGAAGCTACAGCTTGTCGGTGCTACGGCTATCTTTATTGCGGCCAAATATGAGGAAATCAACTGTCCATCGGTCCAGGAGATCGTCTATATGGTAGACGGCGGTTATACAGTTGAGGAGATTCTGAAGGCTGAGCGCTTTATGTTGAGTATGCTTGATTTTGAGCTTGGGTGGCCGGGCCCAATGAGTTTTCTGCGACGTATCAGCAAAGCAGACGACTACGATCTGGAAACCCGCACTCTCGCCAAGTATTTCCTCGAGGTCGTAATCATGGACGAGCGATTCGTGGCAAGCCCTCCTAGCTATATTGCAGCTGGCGCTCATTGCCTCTCGCGCCTGATATTGCTTAAGGGCGAATGGGTAAGCTTTGCTATTTCTTGACCAACACATTTCTCATGCTGACTTATGGTTCTAGACCCCTTCACACGTCCATTATTCCGGTTACACGTATCACCAGCTAAAGCCTCTGGTAACTATCCTGCTGGACTGCTGTCGACATGCTCGGAAACACCATAGCGCGGTGTTCGAGAAATATTCCGACAAACGATATAGACAGGCATCTACCTATGTTGAAGACGAGATCATGAGAGGCTACACACTTCCGTTTCAACAGCGCGTCTCCATGCCGTTCTCTATTGACTTCTTCGATGAAACCACTCGGGCCTCCTTCGCAGGGTCCCACTCAGCGAAGATGCCCATTCCAACACATGGTTAAGTCATGACTCATTACCAATTTGGTGTTCCTGGGTTGGGTTTACATCTACTCTGCGTCCCCAATGTCTATCCTCGAGCAGGACGAACTAGCTTTTTTACTAGTTTATTGTGACATCACAAGACGACAGAATTTGCCATTGTGTTCTACATGGCATCCAGCGTTGTGGGCAGAACGGGCAACTTTGGCTCATTCTCCTTCCCCCTCCACTAGTACTACAATATCCCTAATTCGGCATGTATATGCCAGCTAATGAGGCGTAACGAGAATCACGAATTGAAATGATCCCAATTCCTCCTTTGTTGCGATGCCTTTTAAAAATTGAGCATCTGATTCCTCGGGCGTTCCGGAAAATTCCCGTGGTATAGAGGAGACACTGGCATTTTAGGTAATTCAGGCAAGGGACAAGGCGTTTGGCGATGGTAAAAGGCGGTACAGAACTGCACGCAGCGAATCAGTATTTCCACGTCCAGCATCTCAGCTGGAACATAGAGCCTTGAGATTTGTCAAGCTATCACCCTGGCAGAAAAGAGACATAGCTCATGTCTGAGTACATACTTTCGGTGGAAATTAAGCCACTTGTGTGATTGGGTGTATAAAGCTAGACAAGTGCAGCATGTACATTAAGCTTTAGATAAAAGGCTTCCTCATCAGACTACCCTGATATATGTGTGTGTGTATATGTAATGCCCCTCTATTCCCATACGTGATTACAATTTCCATATAGCGCTTCATGCTTTCACCCTGGATTATCATGGGACTCTAATTACATATTCGACGTAACTAGGTATGGGTAGGCAGGTAAGCCTTCCTATGTAGAAGTACATTACTCAGCTTGGGAGAACCAAAACATTTCCAAAGTTACAGTTATGTCTCTTTTACTCCTACCTGCTCGATACACTGTACAATGAATGAATAGCAGTATTCATTACATTCATTATTAATCTGATACCAGTTCGATGTTTCTTGACAAGAAGCATACCTAAACACTTATCTCGAGTGTATCATTTTATGACGGGAGCGAGCGCTCATGAACTAGACATTGAATAGCAATATCTTAGTAACATGTATACTATAATTCATTGAGCAATCATGATATTCCGGCCATCTTATACCTCTAGATAGGTTAATAAATACTATAGAGCGTTATTTTGGGTATTGTGAAGTCAATGGCTGAATTCATTCACATTTGATATTTTCTAGGTGTCAGCCTTATTCTATGTAGTAACCTGTTCGAATATGATTATACAGAGGATTGAGAATAAAGCAAATAAGTGCAGTGCAGCGTGCTCAACCTTGTGAACTTTGTCTTCCTTGATTTGTTTGTCTACATGCAGTACGTATAGCAGCCTAGACCTAACATTGATCAAACTTACAGTTTATATCCTATTCTTTCCCAGTCAACCAGCATCCCTGCTCCTCTAGGAGGTAACACGGCCGCACTATCGGGGCTGCGACATGACCAAGAACCTTAGCTGCCAAGTATATGAAAATTGAGCCTTCGGTATTGAACCAACCCCGCCATAACATAGTAGCTGATGGGAATCGCGTGTTCAGGTGGTGTGACAGGCGCGTTTTGGCGGCTATTCTCCTGACATTCTCCAAGGATGGCTGGGGTAGGTAACATCTGCCGGGAACAACCGGCTCCCGTTAGACGGATTTCCGTTGGAGACGTGAGGAGGAGTTTTAGTCGCCTATATGATAAATACGAGGCACACGTTGCGTCTGGGTTGTAAATGATTTCCTTCGAGATTTGACATTTTCCTGCCGCAGGTTGAGAGAAATCACGCCTGGAAGACAAAAGATGAACTGCATGCGTGCATTATTTTCACGCCCTTCTGCATTTCTAGACGTTTGTATTTGGCTCGGCAGGTGATTCTCTTCAAGTCACTACCTGCAGCATCGGCCAGGATGGCTGTCTGCAAAAGAGCAGTGCCGCAGTCTCTTTTGGCGTCTTTGGTGTCTTTGAGTAACAGCAAGCATCATCAGAATGGAACATGCCAGGGCAGTCTCGCTCCTTTTTCTCGCCATCCAACACTGCGAATATTCGGTGATAAATTTGGCACGATGTTGTTGTTACTGATGATCCCCATCTCCCTCATGAATAGCCAGGCTACTAAGGTAGGGAAAGTGAACTACCTTCGTGCCTACCTAACTCTAGATAGGTGGCCCTGACTAGTAACCGATAACCCCAGATTTTGGTGAATTGCGGGATCGCCAGGAACGCAAGCCCAATTCGCGGGGCGCCGGCTTAGACTCATCCACTCCCCGACTTTTGTTCGTGGCCGGTGGGCCCATCTCCATCTCCCGATGGGGCGATAAGCGATAAGAACGCGCCCCCGGTACTGCCCTGGCGCTGCCCTGGATCGGATCGACGGATTAACGTAGTTCCTCCCGCCGTTGCTACCTAATTATCGATAGCTGATGGGTCCAGCTGCTGACCGGCTTCCCTGATTGGGCGCACTGCCATGCTCACTTGGCGGTGTTCAGCTGCACCATTTGCCTTAGCGCATCTTGGAAAACTCGGGTGACAGGAACTACAAGAATTTGGAAGTCTTACTACGGACCGGTAGCCTCTCAAATCTTCCACGCCGCTCTCTCGTTCAGTGGTCTTAAGCCTCTGCGAAATCCCGCATCACCGCCGCGACCCATCGACGTCCCCCCCTCATTTTTTATCTTTTGTTTCCGCTCGCCATCTCCCTCCCATCTCTCTGGAGCTTGAATTCCGGAGCTCCCCGAGTTGTTGAAGAAGTTGTGCGCGCCCCTATTGCATTTTTTGCACTAGGTATCGTGTAGTCTGTGCTGTACCCTCCCGTATTGTATCCGCCTAGAGCCTAGCACAGCACCCACTCCTATGATCGGAGCTCCACCGGCTATCTAGATCGTGAGGGTCCTGTTCGTTGTTGTACATAGGTCCCGATCCCATCATTTCCAGCCGTCGCCGATTAGGTGAGCGTCCGAACGACGTGCCTAGCCCTTCCCAATCGCTCGTCCTCAGCAACACACACCCGAGGCGCAAATTGTGAATCCCGCCTGCTCCCAGGGCAGAATTGCGCAAATATGTCGGCCCCCACAACAATGAAGGAGGCGGTTAAAAGTAGCTTTCTGGGCTCGGAGGAGCCGGTCGATCTGTCGGCTTCTTACCGTGCGACGTTCCTCAGCAACGCAAAGAAAGATGAGGAGACCGGTGAGCCGGTGATGGGCCCAGAAGAGTTTGTCAATGCGATTGCGCCTGCAGATGAAGACTACGTGAGTTTCCCTGTTTCCTGCTAACACCGGGCAATCCAACTCGACCACATTGCTAATCATGTGTCTTCCTTTTTCTGCAGTCTAAAATCCACCGCAACCAATATGGCATTCTTTTCCGCGTCGCTGACCGTTCTGGAAAAGGCCAAGTTACCATGGGCGACTGGGCCGCTTTCCTGAATCTATTGAACAAATCAGACGCCGAGTACGAGATCGCGTTCCGTCTATTTGATGTTGATCGCACCGGCACCGTCAAGTACGATGACTTCCGGAAGCTCTATGAGCTCAACAAGGGTCAAGGCAGCATCCCCTTTGATTGGGACTGTGAATGGGCTAAGCTGTACATTGGTGATAAGACCAAGCGACACAACCTGACATACCCAGAGTTCTCCCAGATGTTGCGTGGTCTCCAGGGGGAGCGCATTCGACAGGCATTCCAACGCTTTGACAAGAATAAGGATGGGTACATCGAGCCCGAGCAATTCGCCAAGATTATCATTGAGACTGCCAAACACAAACTATCTGACCATCTGCTGGAGAACCTATCCACTCTCTGCAACATATCAACAAGCAGCAAGATCTCCTATGCCAATGTCCGTGCATTCCAGAACATGATCAAGGAGATGGACCTTGTCGAACTCATAATTCGCAAGGCCATCAGCCAGAGCTCCGATGGAAAGATTACGCGCAATGAATTCCTAAATGAGGCAGCCAAGATCACTCGGTTCTCACTTTTTACTCCCATGGAAGCTGATATCCTGTTCCACTTTGCTAGTCTTAACGAACCCTCCGGTAGGCTTGGCCTACAGGACTTTGCGAAAGTGCTTGATCCCCAGTGGGTCAGCCGTGGCGTCTCGGAAGTCTCGCAAAGACGTGCTGAGGCCCTCCAGCGAGGCAAATCGACCACACAGTCGGCGTTGATGCAGATTGCCGAGTCTGCGTATAGCTTCCTTCTGGGCAGTGTCGCTGGTGCTTTCGGCGCCTTTATGGTGTATCCTATTGACCTGGTTAAGACGCGTATGCAGAATCAGCGTGGGGCCGACCCGGGACAGCGATTATATAAAAACTCGATTGACTGCTTTAGAAAAGTAGTAGCCAATGAGGGTTTCCGCGGTCTCTACTCTGGCGTTTTACCACAGCTCGTTGGTGTAGCTCCAGAGAAGGCCATTAAACTTACCGTGAACGACATTGTCCGTGGAGCATTCACCGATAAGAAGTCAGGACAGATTGAGCTTCCCTATGAGATTTTGGCCGGTGGCACTGCTGGAGCTTGTCAAGTTGTAAGTTCCATTCTGCCTCGCAAGCAGTTCACTTGTATGTGTATATATTTCTAGTCCACTCACTAACGGGGATGACTTTTAGGTCTTCACAAATCCTCTAGAAATTGTTAAGATTCGACTGCAAGTCCAGGGAGAGATGGTTAAGGCTACTGAGGGGGCCCAGAAGCGCTCGGCTATGTGGATCGTTAAGAACTTAGGTCTCAAGGGCCTCTATAAGGGCGCTTCAGCTTGTCTTCTCCGCGATGTCCCATTTTCTGCCATCTACTTCCCAACATACAGCCATCTGAAGAAGGATGTGTTTGGAGAGTCACCTACTAAGAAGCTCGGTATTGTGCAGTTGCTCACTGCCGGTGCCATTGCTGGTATGCCTGCAGCATACTTGACAACCCCATGCGATGTTATTAAGACACGTCTGCAAGTTGAGGCGCGCAAGGGCGATACCAGTTACACCGGTTTACGCCATGCGGCCCAGACAATATTGAAAGAAGAAGGGTTTAAGGCCTTTTTCAAGGGTGGCCCGGCACGTATTCTCCGATCTTCACCTCAATTCGGTTTCACCCTCGCAGCTTACGAAGTGCTCCAAAGCGTGCTGCCATTCCCCGGGAAGGCCAAGGAGCAGCAAGTGCACACGGGCGTTGCCGAGGTGGTCTCCACCATGCGAGAGAAGGACGTTGCTTCGCCGCACGCTCGTAGCCGTAACGCTCTGAAGATTATCCTCGACATCGATGAGAACTTCGGCCGCGTCCGGGTCGGGGATGAGAAGACCTGGAAGGCCGTCCCACGATTGATGGGCGGTAACTAATGAGATTCCTACCCATCCCGTTACACTTTCCTCTGTCTGTATAGACCTCGGAGAGGGATCAAGACCTGCATAAAACTGGCGTTTGAAGATTTGGCAAGCGAATTAAAAAGATTTGTATGTTGGGCCTCTTTTGTAGATTAAACGACGCTGTTAGGATTTCGCGATTTGGTTTGTTCATACCCCTAGATCCGTGGATACAGTGGGTTCGATGAATCCTTGGGTTTGCTTTAGATAGGCTCTGGCTACGAATCTCCTTGGTATTTGCATAAGCTAGAAATGAGCTGTCTACGCTAATGATTGCCGGCCAGGGTAATGTCTTCGCTCCGATGGCCTATGATTAGAAGACGATACGATGGCACGAATGATTCTTAAAAGGCAAAGAGGCTTCCAGCATCTCACCTTCCATGATACCAACCCTATGGGATTGAATGCAGAGTTCAACCACCAGCCATGGCCCGTATTCCGCGTTAGAGGATAGAGAAGACCTACAAAGCTTAGGCTAGGAGGTGTTAATCACCTATTTTGTCGAGCTTAACTTAATTTTATGATAGATAAACACGCATCCCCCATGACTAGCACAACCCGTGATTCTTAACGTCGTTAATCACGAAGGTAGCTACCTGTTAATAATTAAAGTGCCAGTGAGATTTTAAATGGCAGCTATAGAGTAGTACCCTTGTCGCTATCTCATGCTAGAATAGCGAGTAAGCTGGCGAGGTTCTATCTCGAGCTAGATTATTAGAGAATGCAACTAGAGCTCCAAACATTGCGGCGAAGCTCTGTCTCCAATGGGGCCCATTAAACAGCGTTCAACCCGGGATCGTCCCAAGCGAACGGCCTAACGTAGTCCCCGACACCAGCCATCATCGCACGCTCAAGCCACCGGGCATACTCCTCGAACCCGCTCGTGCTCCCCGTGACCGTGGCGGTCCTAACAGCTGCGAGCTCGAGAGTCAGTTACCGTCATCTTAAATGTGACTACTGGGAGGGGTTTAGAAGCCTGCTTCTAGAGGCCGTCTTGGCCGAAAGGGGCATTCTCATGCGCTACGAAAAAAAAAAAAAAAAAAAAAAATCAGGGAGGAAGGGGGAAAAGGTTCCGAGAATTGCTCACCCCTCACCCCTTCAAATAGGCGTAGCACATCAGGGCCAGCGCCCCTCCACTCGGCCTGCCACGCCTCGATAACGACCTCGGCCTTGCCCGAGAACTGGGCGGTGACGTCGTCACGCGCGAACTGGGGCTCGGCGTCTAGGCGGACGCGCACTAGAGCACTCGGAGTCAGTTATCACTATTCTGAGTGGGTTCATGAGGACTCCAGAAGCTTCTAGACACTATATTGACCCAAAGAGAAAAGCTTCTGGTTTAAAAGCAGCCGAAACGAGTAGAAAATAACCCCAAGATCTGCTCACCGCGGTACCGCGTGACGAGGGAGGCGAGGTGCGGGCTGCGGACTGGCGCGTAGGCCCTGCGGGGTTGTTGATGGCTGCCAGGGGCGAAGAACGAGGGGAAGGTCGCTAGCAGCGACGTGT
The DNA here is from genome assembly GCA_022578505.1 of Nemania abortiva. NCBI lineage: Eukaryota > Fungi > Ascomycota > Sordariomycetes > Xylariales > Xylariaceae > Nemania > Nemania abortiva. The sequence continues at coordinate 141,589 of MU392622.1, read as the reverse complement.
GCGCCAGGAACGTGTTGGTCCCGTACAAGACGGGAATACACTCGGCGTGTAGTTGGCGGCAGGTGCGTAGGATGCTTGGGTGTAGAGGAGACGAGGATGAAGAAAGAGAAGGAGAAGAGGAGGAGTAGGAAGAGGGAAGGGTGGGTGAGGTGGTGTCTATGGGGGGTAGTGAGGGCGGTGGTGGCGAAGGGGTCGACTGCGCAGTGAGAAGATAGGAGTATATCTCGAGGCGGATCTCGAGCGGGAGGTTTAAGAAGGTAGGGGGTTGGTGTTGTAATTGTGACTCTATCGGTGTTGATGGCAGCGGCGGCGGTGAGATGCTATCATCACCACTAACATCATCAGCGGCATGCGTAGTGGCCGAACCATGTCCTAAGGGGTAGGGGGCCGTGGTCTCCGGAGTGTCGGCCAGGGGTGATTGCGATTCCGGGCTAGCGGATTCAGCATCGGGATATGTGGGGACGCCGGCCCCAATACCACGGTCAGGGTACGGCTTCTCTCCGCCTGTAAACCCAATCCTATACAGGGGATCTTGGCCCTGCGGCTGTGCCATCGAGGTCCTGCCTTGTACTGCTCGAAAAGCGCGACTGTTGTCCAGTTATGTCTCTGGCCCCTCTCGGGATAGTCCATGTACTATGATGTCTTATCGAGCCGGTTCGCTATCTAGATCCCCTCAGCTTACTGTAAGCTGGTCGGCTGATAGGACCATACCCTAAGTAATTGAAGATTCTTAATTTTCTCTTCTTCTTAATTTTGTGAGGTGTAGACGCTTGGAGGAGATCAATCGTCAGGCACCGTTCAACTACTTGTGCTTGTGGATGGAGCGTAGGTAGAGGGAGGTTTGGCTGGCGTCAAATTAGATGTTTGAGTGGCTGAAAGGAAGGCGACATTGGTGGAGCCGCCGGGAAGTTCCGCGACCTTTGTTGGCGCAAACCTACCTGAGGAGGTTAGTATTTGGTGTACGTATTATTGAAGATGACATCTTAGAATTGTCGAATCCTGTACTGCGTGCCTATCTTAGGTAGGTAGGTATCCAAATTATCAAGATTAGACGTTTTGCGACAATCTGATAATCACTTTTGTTCTTGGCTTGAGTCCCAGGTTCTTGTCTGCGGGATTAGCATCTGGAAATATCGAAATATCTGAACAATTTGTTTTGGGTATATACTCTAACAGTTAGGTAATTACATATAAATATCATTTATTTCATTATACTCCAATAGTAACGGCACCAACTTTTTCCCAGTCCATATAAGTATCCGTATCGGACGGATCGCCCTGCCAAGCCCACTCTATGATTTCAACGCCAGCGTCACCACCGGAGTCGACTAAGCAGTATAATCTCCGACCTGTGTTTGCGGCCATCATGGCCTTTGCCTGGCAATCAGCCAGATCGTCGACGGCATCTGTGGCTGCCGTCCACTGGCCGTCTTTGAGATACGTCGATTGGATGCCGTCGTCGACGTCTGGATCAATACTGAGCACTTGGAAACCGAGGGGATTCGGATTGTCCGAGTCGCTCTCGTTGAAGCCTGTTGAGAAGACCGCGAAATTGGTTTGTGGCCCGATATCTCGGCCGACATAGCTGGGGACATTCTGGCCGTTCCCTATCCGCAATTGCACTAATCCACTCGTCGTCGACCGGTAAAAGAGATTAATGCTGCGGCGTAGGATAGCCTGGCCGTCGCCGGTGAGAGTTCCTGAGAATGTGATCGCTATCGATGTGTTCGTCGACGGCGCAATTGACACGTCTATGAGGTCTGCATTCGTGATCGTGTCTCCCGAGACCTGGGCCATGTACATCCCTTGCTGCCCTTGCCAGAAGAAATATGCGTATTGGTTGCAGAATTCGCATTGCTTGCCGTAGGAGGCAAGTGAGGATCCGGGAAGCGAATTGAAGCCACTCGTAGCGTCCACAGAGGACCACTTATCAGACGGTGTCTCTGACGTCGTAGATATTGCGTTGCTACTACTATAAGACAGGGACTCGAGGGTAGCCGCCGACCCATTGCTCTGGTAATAGAGGTTTATGTCGGGACTCTTCAGTAAAGAACCATGTTAACTTCTGCTCTTTACTATTTCGGGACATATTTTACAGAAATGGAAATGGAAATATAAACGATTCCAAAAGAAAAGGGAATAAGGAGAGCTTACGTTAGTACCTTGCCAGAAGGTATCGATTGCTAGAGAAGTTCCAAGTTTGATGCCCTCCGTTCCGTTAACAACAGTTGACGCAACCCACTCATTGGTCGACGAATTGAATGCGGACATGCAGATGGACGCGTCGCTTAGCTGATATATCAGCAGGAAGTTGTCGTTACCATATGCATCGGTGAAATTGGCGGAGGCCAGTCGTGTATCGTTGTACAGCGTCAACTTCGCCGATCCGGTAGTTCCAGTACTTCCGGTACCATTATTACCCGAAGTCTGTCCTCCTTCGTCCGCTGATGGCGTGGAAGCACTATTCGTCGCGCCATGCTTCATCGAGCCCACGACCGCACCGACGACAACGCCGATAACAACCAATACGGCGGCACCGAGGGCAATCCAGAAATACCTCGGCCGAATACCGCATATGGCTTTCTTCGTACCGCCCGCCGCCGCATTAGCATCTACTACTTCAGGGTACGTCGCGTACGAATGCGCCGTTGGGGGTAGATGAGATTGTGCTGCCGTCGATGGTGGTATCTGGGCGTTCTGCGCGGCCTGCGCGGTCTGCTCGGCCTTCGAAGGGGCGTAGTAACCGTACGTCTCGGGTATCGAGGGCGGCACTACCTCTGGGTATTTGCCTTGTCGAACCACGTCGGCATCCGCAGCCACCTCGAGCGTGCTGTATTGATCTCTGTCGGATGGAGCGCTCATTCTGCCGCTGAGCCGTTACCAATCCTCACGATTGACGGACGTTCAACATATTAGGCCAGGATGAGAAAACAGGGAGGGAGACGGGATGTATCTGGCCTGGCATCTCTCGCTATCGGACATGGACCTACAAACTAGGTATACCATCTAACCTAGCCCGCCCTACTATGGTAAGCCCTTGGTTAGCCAAGTAGTTAGCCAAGTGGGTGGTCTGGGTATTACATCCATCTCTTCTTGCCAGGGGGATCACGTTCCAGAGTTCCAGAAGTGGAAGTGAGACCGGGGGCCTCAGGGGCGGAAATAGGATTCCACTTGCATGCTGCATACTGTAGGTAGGGCCGACCTACACGAGTATACGAGAGTCCCAGCCAGAGCTGGCGCCTAGCAACTCGAACGGTTCCATTTGGTTACACGGTCACGGCGCCGTTACGGCGCAGCAATGGAGATAGGTCCACTGTTATGGGGGCACCTCCTGCTGGTGGGGGTTTGAGGACCGTTTGAAACCAACCACAGCGCTCCGGATCGACAAGGACTACGTATAAATCATCTGTACTGCGGATACCTTGTGTGTCCCCCATGCTAGGTACTCGTCTGTACGCAATAGCTTTATTTTAGCGTCAGCTACTTAAATTAACTACCAATAATCCTACGAGGGTAGCCATTAGTATCTACTTTTCGCGGTATCTGCCGCGTCCTAGGTAGCCATTGAAAGCAATAGCAGATCATGGCGCACAGGAGTCCAACAACATGATCAAGGTAAACTTACTCCCCCCCCCCCATACTTTGCACCGGTGAGATCGTGGTAGTCTCATAATCTGCTGCCTCAACGGCGAGGGGCGCCGTCATGTAACAAAAAAGGCGAAGGCGGGATTGACGGGTTAGTTTCGTCCACTATGACGACCGACTCGTGTCGACTGCTTCGGCTCGAGATGACGCCTCTTGCTCCTCGTCTTCTATGATTTCATCCACGAGCTGCTCTATCCCTAGCTGGTATTCCTTCCACTCTTCATCGGTAACGTGAAATCGTTGCGCCACACCTGTGATCATAGCCCATGCCCCGAAAGATACCACGAACTTCAGAACCTCGGCTTGGAGCAGATTGACGATCATCCGAGTCGCTAGACCGTCTGCTAGGCTGACTTCAAACATATGACTGACCGGAAGACCAAACTTGAGAGAGAATGCCCGTGCCATTGCTCGAAACGCAAGAATGTCAAAAGGCGTCAGGAAGAGGTGCGTGAGAGAGCTAGTGAGAATATCTCCTGCGAGAAGCGAAGGGAGAGTTGTCAGCGTGTTCACGACATACCTCGGGGCCTCCTTTTGGTTTGCCCTAGAGTCGCTGCTGTTGCTGGGGCGAAGTTCGGCGGACCAAACTCCTGCAGGTGGTTCAGTTGATTCACTCGTATCAACGTCGAAACTAATTAAGGTAGGGTTGACCATTTCCGGATCTTCTTCGTCAGTAGCATAATCATCACCTCCACGGCTCGAGAACGTGCCCTGTCTACGGATTGTCCCAACGGGAAGCGGCTCACCAACACCTTCACCGTTCGTTGCTGCGAAATCGGTATCTACCTCTGGAACATGCGTGTGTCTGATCTCTCGGTCGGCATCTCCTAGAGTGGGAGACTCCGGAAGAGACTGCCTCCGCGGAGAACTAATGGGAGCTAAGGCTTGGGAACTCGAGATGGAGCTCGGCCAGGGGTGTGGGAGATTTTTATGGACTTGTCGCCGTATGATATAGCTCAAGATATCCCAGGCACAGCCAATGAGGTAGTAACCCGCATATGGAGCAAGATTCATAGCCATCTTACCAGTCCATTCAGATAACGTCTGAGCCCCTGGCGAGCCCAATGGAGGTGGTGCAGTAAAAGGTGAAGACCTGGAGAAGGGGATGAAGAAATCCAGGCTGGGGAACCAACGAGAGCCGGGGATTAAGTCTAGACGCTGCATAGCAACGTATATTTGGAGATGAAATCTGACGTGACTTATGAATGCCCGCACCCTGCGGATTGTTAGTGGCTGAGCACCGTGGCTGCATGTCGCGTAGGCTTACCAAACATTCTGTCGAAAAAGCTCTGAGGCCCTCGAATACCACTGTAAAGACCATGCACTAAAGAACGAAGGCATTCCGGCAAACAGCAACTGCGAAGTTGTATGTGCTAGGGCCTCTCTCTGAATGAGGTCCAGGAATGGGAATCGGGCGGCTTCCTTGTATACCTAGCAGTCCGTAAGTATGGTTGGCCTATGCATGGCGTGGAGCGTAGGAGGGCTTACCAATATGCGTTGGCGGACACCGTGGATGCCCCATATACCTGTGATAACGAGGACCCGACCAAGTCGAAGAAACCGCTTGCCCGTAATGTTCTCATAGTCGTTGTACAGCTCCGTACTGTTGGCTACGAGCCTACTCGATGCACTAGGGTCTTGCTCTGCGACTCCTATGACGAGCATGACCTCATTGTGGGCGCGGATAATGTCCTTGTTCATTTTCTTGCTGTCCTCATTGACAACCCGGCCATGCGCGTCGTACTCCCTGGTGGGCTCTTGGCTATCAGCCTCGCCCTCGCCCTCGACAACATCGTCATAGGGTGACCGTCCCTATCAACTCATCAGCGTGATCGCGTCCACAAGGAACTTGAGAGGGCGGGGAAGCACCAACCAACGCCAAAGATGTCAACGGCTCATGGCGCCCCATTGTATCGATTGCCGGCTATCCCAGGGCCTGAGGGGTTGAGTGGTTCCTGTCACATTTACATAGGACAGGAAATGGTTTAGCTACGGGCTGCTCAGGTGCCGACTGTACTGGGTGTTGACGGATCGGTTGATCAGTGCAGATAATGTTGCATTGATCAAGGGTGAGGAATGTGTGGTCTTTATATGTACTGCCTAGAATAGAGATTAACGAATAGTAGCGGATGCCGATAGCTTCGGCTACTTCAAAGCAGCCATACTTGGTGATGAGTTGTACGAGCATTCATTCAATGTGATGTTGATAGATGCTGATACATCATTTGAATATAAGTTACAAGAGGTAGTTCCAATACCCTCCTTACGTACCCACTTAAGCTACCTTGTGGGTACCTCCTACCTACATCTTAATATAGATAATTTACATATAGGTAGGTACGTCCACACTAGTATATATCGTCTGTCAGGGAGAATATTTTTATAAGATTATAGAATGCTTTAGATTATGTAACACTCTAATGGAGTATATAGATCTTATTATACTTTCCTGAACATATCTGCGACATGTTTTGATTTGAAAGTCTAAGGTTGACAGTGCAGACTACTACTAGTAGTGACCTTTGAACTCCATGTATGCAGTGGGTCCAAGCGAGCCATGGACCACATGTACCTAACTTAGGTAGCGTATCTAGAGTACATCTTATCGTTATCGTTACCTCCAAAAATTTCCATAGTATCCCACCTCGACCTTCAGCGCGTCGGCTCTTAAGCTAGGTAGACTGTCTCGAGTTGAACAAGGCAATACCAGGCGTAATCTGGCTGTTTGGATCGGGAATCCTTAACATGGCGGCCAAAGCTCCGTTCAAGACCACCTTTGCAGCGAGCGAAGTTATCCGACCTATTTTCACCGGAGGTGCTGTTTCAATCGAGAACGATGCTCGTATATTGGCTACTACACTGGGCGAGGATGCGATCCTGACCGACATCAAGACTGGGAAGCACTTGGCAAAAGTTGAAGGGGTTGGTTCCCTCGAATGCGCTCCCATTTTGGTCTGGCAACTGACAGGGAGTTTATCTACTAGGATGGCGAGCTCATCTCAACACTTACTTGTAGGTCGCAGTGTAGTCTTTCTGTTAAGGCGATGCGCCGGCGCCACTAACAACGTTTCTCCAAAGTAACCCCCTCGGGCTCCCACCTCATAATCTGCTCCAGGTCTCTATCTATGCGAATATACTCACTACAGAGGATATCAACGACCGGTTCCATAGATCCTCAGCTCGTGAGGACGGTACGACCGCATACCACCCCCGTCGTTGTATTAGCCGTCGATAGGACGAGCACCTTGCTTGCCACTGGTGGTACCGACGGGTCGATCAAGGTCTGGGATATCAATGGCGGTTATGTCACGCATACCTTCCGCGGCCCGAGTGTGCTGGTGTCTGCGCTCTTGTTTTTCGAGCTGGCGACTAGCCCGAAGAAACAGCTAGAGCTGAACGGCGCCAAGGACTCTGACAAGGGGAAGAGGAGGCACTCAAAGACAGCGCATGATGAGACCGAGGACGAGGCTCCAGCCACAGCAAGATTCAGGCTTGCGTCGGGCAGCCAAGATGGTAAAGTTCGCGTGTGGGATCTACACAAGAGGAGCGTCGTTGCCAATCTTGACTCCCACGTGTCTGACGTTCAAGGCCTCGACTACTCTCCCGCTCAGAATGCGCTGGTGACTGCCAGCAGGGACAAGACAATTCGGTGGTGGGATACGAAGTCATGGAAGCTGCGGAAGGTTATCCCTTGTTTCGAGCTAGTCGAAGCAGTAGGTTTCGTTGGAGACGGCGAATTAACTTATACCGCGGGATCAAATGGATGCTTGCGAATATGGCAAACAGACACTGGTCGCGAGCTGACGAAGGAGCAGAAAGCAAAGCCTGAGGCTGAGGCTTTTGTTGCCGCGCTATATCGTCCAGGTTTCCCATATATCGCCTGTGTTCAGGTAGACCATACAATAGCCCTTTTCAACATCCCCGCTGAGGTAACCGCGTCCGCAATTACGTCGCCCGAGCCATTCAACCGTATCTCAGGAACGCACGACGACATTATTGACCTACGGTACCTCCTCCCAGATCGTTCCGTAATGGCTCTCGCCACCAATTCAGAAGACATTCGCATAGTTTCTGTGTCAGAACCGGGCAACAGCGCTGCCCTTGTATCATCCGAGTATTTTGGCCAGGATATTGCTCTGCTCAGGGGCCATGATGATATCATCATCACGCTCGATGTCGACTGGTCCGGCCACTGGGTCGCCACGGGCGCTAAGGACAACACAGCTAAAATCTGGCGGGTCGACCCTCAGAACAAATCTTACACTTGCTGGGCGACGTTCCAGGGACATGCGGAATCCGTTAGCGCTGTAGCATTGCCACGCATTCGGCCTGTAGATGGCTCAAAAGCCCAGGCCGACCCCCTTAACCACCCACCGCAGTTTTTGGTGACGGGTTCCTCCGACCAGACTATCAAGAGGTGGGAGATACCCAAAGAACTTCAACAAAGCGCAAAGTCGGGTATTCGGGCCTCGTACACACGAAAAGCGCACGACAAGGATATCAATGCTATTGACGTTAGCAACAATGCACAGTTGTTCGCCTCCGCCTCTCAAGACAAAGTAGTTAAGATCTGGTCAATAGAAGAGGGTGAGACTCAGGGAATCCTCCGTGGCCACCGCCGAGGTGTTTGGTCCGTCGCCTTTGCTCCTCTCAACACACCCGTGCTACAGGGCGAACAAGGCTCAGTATCCGGCAAAGGTGTGGTAATAACTGGTAGCGGTGACAAGACTATCAAGCTCTGGAGCCTTACGGACTATACGTGTCTAAGAACCTTTGAAGGGCACTCTAATAGTGTCCTTAAAGTAGCTTGGCTTAACATACCACCATTAGAGGAGCGCTCCAAGAAACCCATACTCATCGCAAGCGCCGGTGGTGATGGCTTGGTGAAAGTATGGGATGTTAACTCAGGGGACAATGAGTGCACCCTCGATAATCACGAAGATCGGGTCTGGGCCTTAGCGATTCACCCAGATACAAATATGATTGTTTCAGGAAGCGGTGACTCAACTGTGACGTTTTGGAAAGATACGTCTACAGAAACACAGACGGCGTCGAATGAGGCAGCCCTTAAGCTCATCGAACAAGAACAAGAGCTTGACAACTATGAATATGCGGGAGCTTACCGTGAAGCTATCACGTTGGCTCTCCAACTCAATCACCCACGTAAACTTCAGAGCCTCTTCGAAAAGGTAGTCAATTCGAAAACACCGGACGCCGGCAGTTTATCAGGCGTGAAAGCCGTCGATGAAGTCTTATCTACCTTGTCAGATGAACAACTATTCCTGCTTTTATTAAGACTGCGGGACTGGAACACCAATGCGAGAACGGCGCCGATGGCGCAGCGTATCCTGTGGACAGTCGTGAAGAGCTACCCAGTCAGTCGCCTATCAAGCCTATCTGTGAAAGGGGCCAAGGGCCAAAAAAGTCTTGGGGAAGTTCTCAACGCACTTAAGGTTTACACGGAGAGGCACTACAAGCGGATGGAAGAGCTGGTGGATGAAAGCTATCTGGTGGAATATACCCTAAGAGAAATGGACGCTCTGGCACCAAGTTTAGACAATATGAAGCTGACGGACAGCGTGGATACAGATGTGATAATGACATGATATATATAAATCATCTGTAGATACCAATATTATTACACTATTGTTCAAATCTAAGTTTTGCTGATCTGAGTACACACGATCGCCTTAATCGAAGATCTAACCTGCCAATCTAGAAAAGTATTAGACAGGGTCATGTCCCGTCGGGTCGTGTTAGGAGGTTATAGGGGTGGTGGCTCTACAGGCACTAGCCACAGTGTGGCGCGAGCTACGGAACTTGGTCATGATGAAATTCAGATGTGAAAACTCTACAGTCATTCCAAGCTCGCGATCTGCCAGCATATCTCAAAAAGAACTCGTTCATTCCTGTTTCATGCCATATTATGGGGCAGAATAACATAATATAATGGTGTGAACAGCGGTTCCGATGAGGTTTGCAGATATCGTTCTGGACTTGGCGGCCGTGGCCAAAGCCTCCCGCTCGGTAGCTTCGAGGCACCTAGAATTGCGCGCAAGGCAGATTGATCGCTATGGCCGGACCTCCAGCGTTATAAGGTCATTAAGGGAAGACCAAAACAACGCACAACACAAAACCGCTTCAGCGTCAACAAACTCTACTAGAGAGACAGTGAATGATGGCAAGCAGCAGCCATCGCCAGCATCCTCCGATGCAGTCGACGGTACAGAGCTAGGGGTTAAAGAGCTCATCAAGCTGGACGATTTGTTTAGGAGACTTGAATTAGGTGCGAACCGAAATGCCCGGCGTGGCTCTCCTTGGGAGGATGCAGCGGCTCAGCAGACTGCAGCCCCTCGGCTAGATCAAAGTGCTCTTTTCACGCGGCTGAGGGAGAAGACAAATCCAGTTCAGGACAGAGAACACGAAAGAGCAAATACGGAGGCGAAGAACAGTTCGAAGGACGATGCCCCCCCAGGTATCAACATCAATATTTTTCATACCAGCCGAGGCTCCCAGATGCTAGGCCGACAAGAAAATGCCTTGAGGCGACCGCAAACAAAAGCACCGCCTCCGAAGCCAAGCTGGTTTAAAGACTTTGGGCACGATAAGCTGAGGACACCGAATGAGCATAAGGGTGCAAAGCCCCTTCCGTCTATCTCGAAAGCTTCGGGACAGGGAATATCTCCTATCGAGGAGAGTGCTGCGGCTGCGGACGTGGCTATCGCAAGCCCGCAATTGACCGAGCCACCGAGGCTACAGGCCGAAGAAGAGCCCCCGCCCCCGCCTATACCGAAGGCCGGTATGGACTCGGGAACGGCCCAGCAAAAGCATCATTCCCAGTCGACAGGAAGTCAAACATCAAACGCGCCAGCGCCCACTCCTCGACAAATAGAAAAAGAGGACACCCAACCGGTTGAAAACACCCCTTTGAGAGAGGGAGCCGATGTTAAGAAGCAACCGGAGACCGTGGTGCCCCCACCTAGCGAACCGTCCACCCCATCCTATGTTCTCCGTGAATCTAAAGTGCCGGCGACTCGCCTAAGCCGCATATGGAATTACGGCGGTCTAGCAGCCGGTATGTTGGGAGGGGCGCTCACCGAGGGTCTCAGCAGAGGGTTCGGTGGTGGCGGACAGGGCTCCGTTATGTTCAGCGCCGGTAACATGGAAAGGCTAGTAGCAAAGCTGTCAAAGATGAGAGGAGCAGCTCTGAAGCTGGGCCAAATGATGAGCTTCCAGGACTCTAAGATGCTGCCGGGACCCATACAGGACGTCTTGCAGCGCGTCCAGGACCGAGCAGACTACATGCCTGCATGGCAGCGAGACCGGGTGCTTGCGTCGAGCCTGGGCCCCGAGTGGCGGGACTTATTCGAAGACTTCGAAGAGACCCCCATCGCCGCCGCGTCCATTGGGCAGGTACATCGCGCCACGCTCAAGTCCGGCGAGAAGGTCGCCGTCAAGATCCAATTCCCGGGGGTCGCAGAGTCGATAAATTCGGATTTGGACAACATCTCCATGCTCCTGATGGCGTCCGGGATGCTGCCAAAGGGTCTGTACCTCAACAAAACGATCGACAACGCGCGCACGGAGCTGGGCTGGGAATGCGACTACAAGCGCGAGCTCGAGTGCGGAAAGCGGTACAAGAAGCTGCTAGCGGACGAGGGCGACGTGTTCGCCGTGCCGGAGATTTATGCGCACGCATCCGGGAAGTACGTGCTGACGATGCAGTTCATGGAGGGCGTGGGCGTGACGCGCGTCAAGTCGTTCACGCAGGCGCAGCGCGACTGGATCGGCACGCAGATCCTGCGCCTCTGCCTGCGCGAGATTGTCGAGTTCCGCTTCATGCAGACGGACCCCAACTGGACCAACTTCCTGTACAACGCGGCGACCGGCCGCCTCGAGCTGCTCGACTTCGGCGCCTCGCGCGAGTTTCCGCTACCCTTCGTCCGCCAGTACGTCGCGCTGCTCGCCGCCGCCGCGCGCCGGGACCGCAGCGCCGTCGTCGACTACTCGCGGCGCCTCGGCTACCTCACGGGCCACGAGAGCCGCGCCATGCTCGACGCCCACGTCGCCAGCATCCTGACGCTCGCGGAGCCGTTCCTGCGGGACGCACCCGAGGTCTACGATTTCGCCGACCAGACCATCACGGAGCGCGTCAGGGACCTGATCCCCGTCATGGTGCGCGAGCGCCTCAGCCCGCCGCCTGAGGAGACCTATAGCCTGCATCGGAAGCTGAGCGGGGCGTTCTTGCTCTGTGCTCGGCTCGGGAGTCGCGTGAGGTGCCGCGAGTTGTTCGAGAGCGCGCTGGGAAAGGCGGATTTCGACGTGCCTCGGGATGAGGCGCCTTAGTCTGCGCCCAGCCTATGGATTCTTATACTACGTTGTACTTGCTTTTGAGTCGCCAGTTAGAGTGTATTATAGTTGTAAAATACGGCATGGGCTTAACAACAGCATAGACAGCGAGACAAGCCACAGTGTATTACTAGAACCTCGTCTCTCAGACAGTAATGTAGTCCTCGATTGATTCGCAGTCTTGCTCTCGTACAAGCAACCATATACGCTACGCATGCCACTAAAGGTTTTTCTTCAATACATATGGTTGAAGACTGATACAGTTTTTCGTTGCGTCAAATCCGGCCATTGCTGGAGAGATCACCTGTCCGTTTCTCTCCCGCAGCCAAACTCCAAGTTAAGGAGCCTATCACAACAGGCCAGAGCATAGCTATCAATCTTCTTTTCTTCTCATCCGAACATCGTCTCACGTAGCGCCCCGTCTCGCAACCGGCATGTCCCGCCGTTCCCTCGCGGTAAGCTTCTTCCTCCTGCGCTCGATGGCGCGGTCGACCTGCTTCTTCTTCATGCCAGCAAAGCGGTCCAGGAGCAGCTGCTTCTTCTGCTCGCTCCTCTTCAGGTAGAAGGGCTTCTTGCCCTGTGCCACGAGCTCCTTCTCCTGGCGCCGGTGCTGCGCGAGGAGCTCCTGCTCGGCGTCGCGGCGCGCGCGCGCCTCCTTGCGGCTCTGCATCGACTTCAGCGCGCGCGCCAGCTCCTCCTTCTCACCGGCCGCCTTAGTCTTCTTGAGCGCCGCCCGAAGCTGCGCCATCTCCGAGTCGCGGTACTCGTCCAGGAAGGCGTAGGCCTTGCGCGCCCGCGCCTCGTCCACCGCGCCCGACGCCGACGAGAACCGCGGGTCCCGCGAGGCGACCTTCGGCACGCTTATCACCTCGCGCTTCCGCGATACCATGCGCTTGCTCGACATCTCCGTCGGCGCGTGCTTGGAGGATCGCTGGGGCTTGGACGGTTTCGAGGGTTTCGAGTCTGGTCTTGAGGGGCGCCGTTCATCGTCTCGCTCTCCTTTGTCTTCATCTTTGGTTTTCGTCGCTTTCCGCCCTTTCTTTTGCCGTATGCTGGGCATTGAGGCCTGAGCTTTTGCGAGGGCGCCAAAGGAGACTTGTGCCACTGCTGCTAATGAGGGGTCTCTCTCGTCGTCATCGTCCTCGTCTTCCTCATCTCCGCTGCCGGATATAGAATCGGACTATCAATTTCAATGAGCTAGTTGATCTCCAAGTCGGTCGGTGGTGCGTGACACACCTCGTCTGAGATCTGCCCTTCTCCGTCGCTCATGTTATCTGACCCCTCGTCGTCTTCACTTTCCTCATCTTGTGACGTTTGGCTGTATTCCTCTGGCTCGAGCTCCGCTTCTTCCTTTCGAGCGCGTACTCGCCTCTGCAGGCCACCAGAAGGTAGCTTCCGTTTATGAGACGTAGGGGGGGGCATCTCGTCTTGAAATATTACTCTTTCTTCGGTGTGGTGTATTGAGCTGGCTAATCGAGATGTACAGAAGTACCTCTACATATGTACCTAAAAAGTTAGGTGGATACCTACCTACCTATGTATCCACTAAGTTCCCTCCATATTCTTATCGATAAGTTATATATTCCATATACCTAGGTACTTACCTGGACTAGGTACAAGGGACCCTTGATTTGTCCCCCACGGAGGTACCAGTATGCATATGTCTGGGCCTTTTTTTGATAAATTCAAGTCGCAAGTCAAGCCGCCGAAATATAAAGTTGTCTATCTTTTCTTTGCAAGCAAGTGTTCAGTTGCGCGGATGCATGCGAGGTGGAATTCCCTTTTTACGCGTAGGTTCTCGCATAGTACCATTCGTCGCATAGGTCCCAGAGAATCGCTCGTGCCGGGCCGCAATCGCAAGACACCATCGACACCATCAACACCGCCAACGTCACCAACGACACCGATCATCAAACCAGGCGGCGGTCACGCAACAGACACAATCTCCATCATGAGTGCAGGAAGCGCCGGATATACCGATCCCACCGGATATTCTGCCTATTTGGCCTATAATGCCGCTGCTGCTACGTTTAATCCGCTTGCGCCTAGCTTCAATCCGCCTCCCCAGAGTCAGCCCACATCCTATCTTCTGCCGCTGGGCGAAGCAAATGCCATTGTGCCAGACTCCGCGCCTGCCCAGTCCTCATTGGCGCCCAATCCACAGGAACAGTAAGCTTTGCACCGCTTACCGCAGTCTACGAGGAAGGATTCAAGTGTTAATCATCCCGGTCCCAGGAACCCTCACACGAGCGCGCATTCGCGAAGGTCACCATCATTGAAAGCAGCGCAACGAGATAAAATCATCCAGCCCTCGCTGAAGTCTGGTGGTGTGCCCGACCCTACACAAGAGTATCTCACGCTTGCGTCGCATCCGCCTTTCCTACTACCACAGCCACGGAACATGCTGGTCGTCGTCGACTTGAACGGCACCCTCCTTCACCGGCCCAGTCGCCACAGTCCCACCCGCTTTGTCGAGCGCCCCTATGCGCGGCCGTTCCTCTCATATTGCGTCAACACGTTCACCGTTGTCATATGGTCGTCGGCGCGACCCAGGAACGTCAGCAACATGTGTAATCAACTGTTGACGCCCGAAGACAGAGCCAAGGTTGTTGCCGTCTGGAATCGAGACAGCTTCGGGCTTTCGAAAGCCGACTACAACCAGAGAGTGCAATGTTACAAACGGCTCACGGCGCTATGGAACGACCCCGACGTTGCAGCAAGTCATCCGATGGCGGCAAGCGGCGAGAAATGGAGCCAGCTCAACACCGTGCTGGTGGATGACTCGATTGAAAAGGCGAGGAGTGAGCCTTTCAATCTTCTCCAAATCCCCGAGTTCTTTGGTAACGCAAAGGAGGCAGGCTTCGTGTTACCCCAGGTCCACGATTACCTCAATGACTGTAGTCAACAAGCGAATGTCAGCTCGTATATAAAAGGGCAGCCTTTCAAGATCAAGCCCGAGTTCGCCCTTTAAACACGGCTTGTCTTATACGTTGGTGGCGTAACGGTTTTATTTGGAAACCCTTGTATAAACGGATCGGGACCAATCTAGGTTTGAGGCTAGTGCAAGGAACGAGTGGTAAACGAGTCGTTGTCATACCCGGGACATAGTAGGTGCATATGAAAGGATAAAAGAAGGCATTTGATACCCATTGCTCAACAGGACCCTGAGCATTTTCTAGACTTAGACGGTCATAGAAAAGGTTAGGAATTTAAGTCGCACTCTCAAGATGACCAAAACTTCTGATAAGTGTCAAAGTACCCGCCAACTACGGGACAAAAAATAAAATAAAACACAGGTAATCTAAAAGGAAAAGGAAGGGAATATCATGCTACAGATCCAAGGTGCCTACATTTATATGTCCCTTTCCCGAGCTGAGTCTAAACATAAATAACGGAAGTTCATTCCCAATACCTCGGCTCTTGCCCACAGTGGACTACCTACTTAAGGTATGGTGACGTCGGAGACAAGACCCGCTTCTAGCTCCAGCAGAATGTAGGTATCTCTAATAAATAATCACCGAGATGCGATCGTAGTGTTCCGAGTGTTAGATCGACTACAACCTCACTTTATCTATTTGATTTGTATTCCGAAGCCAGCGAGCGCGCAATCCTGCTCTTTTCTTGTTTGCCTGGTGTGATACAGGCCGATCTTGTCTAGGTAAATTCTACCTACGTGGGCATCTCCATCTAGGAAGACAAAGTAAACAAAAACAGCAGAAGGCGAATTAATTCAACGCCTCGTTAAGCGGTCAAACGGGTGTAAGAGAGGGGGAGGCGAGAATCACCAGTACACCCAGGCGAGGCCGAACCCGGCGAAAATGGTAGCCGCAGCCGAGGACGGGACGAAGGCGTCGCCGCTCGTGGCGCTACTCGCGGGCGGCATCGCGGGAGGCATCGAGGCCGCTTGCACGTACCCCTTCGAGTTCGCCAAGACGCGCGTCCAGCTGTACGGCCACGAGGGCGCACGCAACCCGTTCGCAGTCGTCGCTCGCGTCTCGCGCCAGGAGGGGTTGCGGGCTCTGTATAAGGGGTGCTCTACTATGGTTGTGGTATGTTGTTGTTGTTGGTTCCGCCCCTTTTTATCAAGCAGGCGCGAAGTCGTGCTTGCGGATTTCCTTTTTCGCTGGTTTCTCATACACCATTTTCGTGTAGGCGAGTGGTGCGATATCCTGTTTTTGTGGGAGGAGGAGGAGAAAGGGGGAATCGGATAGATACATGTTACTACGTGTTTTCAGGGCTGTGATGATATTCATTGCTAGACGACGGCGACGTGATTCCAGGGAGCTCAGCGAGCTTAGTGAGCACGTATGTGTCTCTTTTCTCATGGCAAGCCACTAATTGCTTGAGTAGGGCTCAATCGGGAAAGATGCCGTACGGTTCCTCATGTTCGATAGGATCCGGTCATTCTTCGAAGACCCGGTGACACACCGTCTCGGCCCAGCACAGTCCATCATGTCAGGCATGGCAGCGGGCGTGGTAGCCTCGACGGTGATCGTCACGCCGACCGAGCGTATCAAGACCGCGCTGATCGACGACGCGCGCACGAGCCGGCGGTTCCGCTCCCCGTGGCACTGCATCGCCGTGCTGTATCGCGAGCAAGGCCTCCGCGGCGCCCTGTACTCGGGCTACGTGACGACGACCCTCAAGCAGATCGGCACGACGGGATTCCGGCTGGGATCGTACTCGGCAATCAAGGACTGGGAGCGCGCGAGGGGGATCCCCGTCGATCATGCTCTGACGAGCTTTGTGAACGGCGCCGTCGCGGGCACGGTCACGACGCTCGCGACGCAGCCGTTCGACACCGTCAAGACGAAAACGCAGCAGGCGAGGCGGACGGGCATGCTGGATTCCGTCCGCGCGATCATGGCTGAGGATGGCGTCCGTGGGTTTTGGCGTGGTACTGTCATGCGACTTGGACGAACGGTTGCGGCTGGTGGTATATTGTTTACGGCTAATGAGGAGGCTACGAAGATACTTAAGCTCGTATTACAATAGCAATACTAGTACTTTCCAACGCATGATCTATTACGGTTTGCTCATTGGTGTCTGGACTTGGTAGGCTTGGAGACGTTCATTACAAGAGGTTTTAATATGAACTCTCGAATTCTGAATACGGAGAGATTCAAACTAGTGTATACTAACAAGCACTTATACCTTGATATAGTTTGATCTATAACTAGTGGTTACCACGTAGTTACCATCCCTTACAATCCCGAGCCCACCTCGGCGAGTTATTATCCAGCGGCATTAGAATATTGTATTCGACTCAAAACGGTATTGAATTCATCATCGCTTAGCTACTGAATATCTGCCTTCCTATGTGTGCTGATTAATAAAATCGCTTTTTCATACTTGTTCTGATAACCGTCAGCGAATACAGCAATCACTAGAACCTCCATAGCGAAGAGACAACTCCAACAACGAAAATACCCGCATATTAGTCCTACTTCCTTCAAGTTTTTAGAAGTTGAAGGCGGAAATTCGTAGAGACCGTCCATCAAGGCGGATAAAACGCATCACGCCTTATTTTCCTAGGATCTTAGCCTCAGAGGCCACAATATCTGGGATCTCATCCTTCAGGCTTCTACCATGAGGCTCCCAGCCGAGGTACTTCTTCGCACGAGCCGCGACGCTCTTCGAGTTCGCGCCGTAATTCTTGTAGTCGCCCTCCCGCGTGTCTGCCTTGGGAATGTAACCCTGTTTCCTCGCCTCCTCCGCAACCTGCGTTGCCACCTCGCGCCAACTGTGCGTTCCGTTCTCGAGGAAGAAGTAGCCGTGCGGCCCGAAGATTTCGGGGTTGTTCCTCTTCTCCGGATCGAGAGCGGCGTCCACCGCGAGCGCGAAGAACGCCCCGAGGTCGTGGATGTGCACGTTGTCCCACTCGGGCGAGCCACCACCAGACATGATGGGCGCGAACCCGTTCTCGAGCGTGAACTTGGTCATGTTGTAGACTTGGATTGAGCGTTGGTTTACAGGCCCCCGGCCCGGCCCGTAGATCAACGGCGGGCCAACAATGAGCGTCTTGACTCCGCCGGCCTCATTGGCGGCCAGAACGATCTCGTCGCAATCACGATGGAAAGCATGATGGGGAATAGTCAGGATTCGATCAATGTCGTCGATGTCGTGGCTGTATCAGCGTTAGCACGCTTTGAGGGAACGAGGAACATAGCGCCCTCATGCTTATGGACATAGGGGTTTACTTGCTATTTCTGCTCTGGTAGTGGTGACTGTCCGTATCTGTCATGATCCCAGTCATACCACTGCAGCATTCCGGTTCCGCACACACTGTAATGCCAGAGTTAGCTAGCTGTCACCTTTATGAGCGTGATTATGAATGCTTCCAAGTAAGCAACCGTGAGGACATGGCCCCGGGCCCGGATGTGATGTTCACACTCCAAAGTCTACTAGATGTACCAATAGAATGACCCCGGGAATTTCTTACTGAATCCAATAGCCGGGCTTCTCATTAGTATGTCCCTTGGATAGACCTTTGGCGATAGCCCTAGCGGAAGGGAGATTGTCGGAGGAGTCGGCGGTGTCTGAGGTTACGGTCAGTTAACTCCGTCTCTTGCACCCTCTCGAAGTGCAACCGGGTTGGTATATCTGAAGCCACATACGAACTACAATGTCAGCCGCAGCTGCGGCGTTTTCAATGACCTCTGAAGCATCCAAGTTGCCATATACGAACTTGGCATCTGGATACTGGCCCGAGACCTGCTTGGCTTTCTCCTCATTGCGCACAAGCAAGGTGAACTCGAAGTCTGGATGGGCTTTATGAATGGAGTAGAGTGCTTCACCTCCGATGTAGCCTATGTGGTAGATTGTAATCGTAAGTACTTAACACGAACCATCCTGTTCGAAGTGGCCCACCCTCAACGCAACGTGATGCAGCGCATCACGAACCGTCTAGGTATAGGTAGGAGTCATGAAATACTGACCAGTAGCACCAGTTCTGGCAGAGATTAGCGTATAAGTCTTAATGGCCGTTAGGCCGTTGAGTCAAGTTACTCACAGGAAGATCTTTGTAGGCATCTTGTAATCGTAGCGAGCGGGGAGAGTACTCCAAGTTGTCGGTGCGATTTCGAGAAAGATTTGAAAGGTTCGATAGGATTGAATTACTACTTTTCTATTCTACAACTACATATATGGACGGGATCGTGCCTGTGCACCAAGAATGAAGCAATCCTGATGATATCATTGGCATGACCCCACCTTAGTTAGTAATTCATAATTCACGTAACACGGCGAGGTAATCCGCCGGTTCTGGTTGGGCAGATGCGGTCGGGTAAATGAAGCCCCTCTTCGAGTCGCTATGATGACTAACCGACAATTACACAAGACGACGAGAAGCTTCGTAATTGTGAGGCTTCACTCCCAACACAGCGACTATCTATACATTGCATATTCATCTCTCTTCAGCTGATATATACGACGATAATACCACCTGATAAAGAAATCTACTACTGCGCGAGGACGGAATGTCTAGACTTTCGACTATCTAGACGATGCTCCCTGTGACTTGCCCCGCGTAAGCTCATCGAGCGACGAGATGCGACACATCACTGGCTGCTTGGAAAGGAGCTTATCCGAGCGGGGATTTGAGAGAAGAAGCAAAGCAAAGCCGGGCTGAATATCGTGGATTGTATAGCTTTGCTGTAGGATGCCTAGATGAACGACGAATTTGCTGACCGGACTTTCCAATTACATACATGACTAGAGAGCGGCAGTAATCGTTGAAGGACTGTTTGATGAGGGCTCGGCTTAGGCTATGTATAAGGATCTCAACAAGAAAGGCAGCCGGATGCTAAAACTATCAACCAATTGGTCACCTATGATCGCAAATTCGTTCTAGCATTCTATGCACAATCTAGTTATCTGTGTAGGCCAGAAAGGCATCACTATCGTATCAGTCACCCACGTAAGGGTTCAATGTCTTATGAGACTTTGCCCATCTCCGATTACGGGTACCAAAGATGAGTGTGCACTGTGTCGGTGTAGATGGCCTGGCCCAAACTTACCCCAGGATGATCCAATTCGACCGTCACACCTGCGGTCATCATACCGAGGACGCTCGCTCCCTTGGCTCACCGCCGTTCTCGGAGCCCGGGGGGCGACACCGTTCCTCGGGGAAGTGTGAAACCAGCTCTCTGGTTTTATTGATACGTAGTGGCACAAGAAATGCGAGGTGGTCCTCGTATCGGAGGACCCAGGTTCTACAAACCCGAGGACTTGGGAGCGTTCGTGGTTTTTTTTGATAGTTTGTTTTTCTCCGCAGATTGGACTCCGCTAAGGTAGGTACATAGGTCTTAGATTGTAGATAGATCGCGTGACCTATGTACTTAGCCAAGCCATAATCTGTGTATTGTATTGGAACGCGGGGGTGACTCTATATTCAGGGGAAGACGATTCGGCGCCCGATGCCGTTGGTGACTTGCCGCCGTGCTTACTAGATCGGAGCCGGTCGGATGCCACCCACCGCGCGCGAGGCCTGGCCACCCATAGTCTGGCCGGCCAGTCGGCAATTAGAGTTGTGAAGTGGGTGGTTTCCAGGTTCGAGAACTTCCTATATTGGATGAGAATTGTATCTTGCCGCATCTTTGACTTTAGGCTTATGCAGATGTAGCCCAAACATTGAAGGCCTATCATAGGGGCAGAGAGCCAGTCTAAAACCCCAACAAAAGAGCACCCCTGAATCTCTACATGACACTGACCGTCGCTCAGGAAGAGCCCAGAAGATGATCGGCTTATTCTGTGTGATATTGCGTCCACCAGCATAGCTGTTAACCCACATATGCCTGCAGCTAGATTGATAAGCTGCGCCTATAATCACTTGCATAGCTTTCAATCATTGCCCATCGTATTTCCTGAGATCGAAAGATAGCGGTTCTTTCCGAGTTATAGATTCTGGCACTCGCATTTTCTGAATTATACGAGACTGATTACTATACTGGGCTCGTTTTTAGACTGCCAACACGACCATCTATACTGTCACCCATTATAAGTGGACCACTGTACACAGTACCCCCACAGCTAGTATCCAATACTCCTACAACTATAATACACACAATAAATGCCTGACAATTAGTAGCTACGCGATTACGATTATTGCCCTTTAGGCTAAGCATACATTATTATTGTTGTTTTAATTTCAATCCAAGTCCTAAAATATAAAAGTACTACCATATTATTTCTTAAAATATAAAAAATTTAATAGCACTAGCACCTCAACCATTACCTCCTAAACTATTTATATTTAAAACATACAAACTACCTAAGCTTTAAACCTACTTTTTTATTATAATCCGTTGCTTAAGTTCCTAGAACTTTAGCCCGTCTACAACCTCTTACAGCTTTAACTCTTTTTATTATATTTTATTGCTTAAGTTCGTTAAAACTTAGGCCTATTATTACAACTACTTCTATGCTATAGCTTTAACTCTTTTTATTACATACAAAGCTTTAATAACATAAAAACCGGCCTACAAAGCTACTACTTTAAACATATAATCAATTACAATTACGCATTATATAAACACGCACAAATACCAACTTTAAATCATTAAATCCTATATCACCAAACTTTAAAAAATCCCTAGATCGCTAAACTTATATAATTACATATATTTTTTATACCTACTGTTTAGCACACAAATTCTACCTCTTAATTATTAAATTACTTCGGTTAAAAAAAAAAAATCAATAATAAAAAAATTACTATAAAAACAAAGGAATAAACAATAAAAACAACAATAAAAGCATCATTATTTTTTAAAAGCAGCAACTATTACCTACTATAAGTAAACTACTGTATATAGTACCCCCATAGCTAATATCCAATACTTCTACAACTATAATACACACAATGAATGCCTGACATATACTATGTCGCTTACGCAGCGCAGCATCTTACAGATTGCATCTCCAAAGGCCCACGGACTGTCCAAGCGTCTGTAATGTAATATCACCCTGTATATAGTCGAGGTGGCGGAAAGCGGAGCGAGGATTTTTCCGCTTTCAGTATTCCGCGTCCAACATTACATCGATGTAACAGTAGCTCCAGCTATCCTCTCTTGCGGTACTAGAAATGGTAGGTGAGACTCGGTGTAGGTATGGTAGACTAGCTAACAAGGCCTGATCAACGGTAACGTCGTCGATGGATTAAATATTTAGCCGTACCGGATGCGTCGGCGAGTAATTTGTGCGGTCAATCATAATCCGGCGGAAATCAATACGGGGATTCGAGACAAGACAAGTATTGAGTGAATCCATGCTGGGTAGATTTGAAGAACAGAAGCATTATCGACGGGATCATATGCTCATTACTCCATACACAGATGAATTCATGGCCAGATAGCAATACCTTAGGAACCTAGCCGACAAGACGATAAGATATTGTAAAGTTTCGAGATGAGTATTTGATGATGATAAATTGGGGTGACTACGCCAGGTATCCTGTGATGAGGATTATCTCGCGGCAGATCTTCATGATAATCCCTCGGGCTAGATTGTCATAAGATTGCTTTGATGCAGCTGTTGCCCCAGGGGTTGTGATTGTATCGGCTGTAAGTGCCTACATACATACAAGTTGTTATTCTCTCCAAAGTATGCGTACATATGAGACGCTCGCCACGCACGAAAATAGCTTGCCCGATCTGGATGAATCGTGAGGGTGAGGCACGGGTCCCGATCCACGTGTAGCAGCTGTTGTCACGGACGGGAAATTAGCGGGGACCAGCGATAAACCTGCAAAACAGAGCAAGGCTGCATAAGCCTAGTATCACGATGAAGCAGCTGTGAAGCTACTAGCAGGTTAGGCGGTGTTTGGGGACGGTGGGGATGAGGATGCTCCCGTTTCGAGGCCCGCGGGTTTTTGTACATACCTAGTTAGATGGTTAGTGTGCCTGTCTGTGATACTATGTAGCTATAGGGAGTATCGTAGGCAGCTTTCTATTTGTTGAGGTTGGCAGTTTGAAGGAGGCTCGGCCTAGCGGCCAGGTAGTACCTGGCGCTTAAGGATGATTTTCATCTCATGCAGGTAGATGTAGGTAGGTATGTAGGCATTCCAACAGGAAGAACCGTTCCTATAATCCACAGTAAGTACAGAGCATCACGATAGTTAGAAGGACGTTGATAGGTACCCTACCTAGCAACATGGAGGCGCCAAGAAACCAAACGCCTCTCCCATCCCATCCCATCACATCCCATCTGTTCCATCCATCCAATGTCCAGAAATCCCCCCAAAGCCAACACCCACGCCCATGTTTCGCCTCGGACCCACAGCCGCAGAGGCGATCGGAAGAAATCGGGGGTCTGCATGCTAGGTCCTTACAGGGATCCAGTCGCTTGCGTGTTACCTATTATAGTACCTGTCTAGTCCATGTAAGTACTCCGTACCCAGGTACGAATTACATTACGCGGATGCGTACTGGATCCCATCATGAACAGACCCCGTTGCGGTCCCGTGTTTCGTAGCGCTAATGTTTCGATGCGATGTGGGTTCAAGGCTGAAATTGGTCCTTTCTCAATTCTGGAACCTTTCCTAGTTCTTGTGGGCGCTTTGTGGTGCAGCAGGTACCATATGCAGCTACATGTATGTAGAGACATGTGTAGGGTTTTGCTAGATACGACTCCATGGGCATCCCGCTCTTCTATCCCACCCTACATATGTAGGTAGGGTGCCTACCTGGGTAGATCGGACTTGCCCAAGCAGGGCTCGAGAGGCGAGAAACAAAATGGGATGGAAGTGATATTCGGCCGTCCCGGTGTGTCCAATGATGACGCCCAAGTATGTACCTACCGAAGTGCAGTACATGCATCACAAGACATTGTCCAGCGCCGTAAACAATACATGCCTTAGGTACCTCAGTATCCCTAGTTGCAGACATCCCATCTGACCTTGTAGGTAGCAGAAAACAAAAGATAAGAGCATGTCGAACTTGAAGTTGGGATTGAAGGAGCATTCTGTTTGCGTACCTAGTTATGTATGCTGTAGCTGTCTCTGGAGGTACTGGTGGTATCTGGTCTCCGCGGTGTCGGATCCACTACATTAGTGGACACTGCCGGGTGAACTTGGGGCTTGCTTTGGGGTAAAACGTTCATCATTTTTTTTAAATGCTTCGAGAAGTCCTTACTTAGGTACCTATCATGGCCATGAGCAGCTATTTGAACAACTCCGTATATACAGAACTATAGCTATCCTTCTCTATTTGCTATGGGATACGATAGGCGGGTGGCGTTTTTCTACCATTGAACTTCGTGGTCAGCTTATACCTATAATACCGTACATACTCCGTGGGTACGTACATGTAAACAACGTGATTCAATGCCGGGGTTATGATCCGTCATCGTGTTCGTTGCTTGTAAAATTTCTACTTCCTGAGGTACCCCTCCTCTACTCCGGGGACATCCCCTTTCTTTCCAATACTACATACATACACCTGAGCGGGTTTGATGGGGTTTGTCATAATTTCAAGGCCAGCAAGATCGGAGCTTGGGAATGTTCATTTTTTGTCTTGTCTCCCATGAGGGAGGGTACCGGTACACCCCAACGGGCCGGGACTTACATCGTCTTGCATGCGCAACGGTCCAATAGGCTTCTCGCTCATGTGTAGAATTGGGAAATGTATGTATTCTGTACATGATGTGTGCTTCGGACGTCTGAGTTAGCATCAACATTCTTATGCCCTTCAGAGCAGAAGTACACACACACTAATTAGACCGGCCCTATTGGATTATCATTCTTGCTTTTGTCTCTGCAAGGATGATGGATGATGGATGGAGACTGCTGGGACGTTGTACCTACATATCGTGACCGCTAATGACCAAATAGCAATCTCTCTATACATACCTATTCCCGACGCCGGTGACCGGACCCATTGAAAATTTCAAGTCTGGTGGCCTTCTTGTTATTATTATTAGTCAAGAGACCTTTAAGAATAGAACGGCCGTGATGACTGTGCCACCATGCAAGATGACCTTGGGCATCAATTGGAATTAAACGAAGAGAAATTCTCGGAGATTGGAATGTTCAGACCTTCTCAAACTTGATCAGTTGACATTTTCTCCAATTCCTGGCTTCCTCCGTGACTCCAATTTCTCCATACTCGAGGCTGGTCTGTTGCCGTTCTTGGACGTTGGTCTCTTCGAGTCTCGGGGGAGCCCCTGTTGCCGTCGTATGTATGTACATACCTACACCATCTACCGTACCTACATACACTGCACAATTGTTTGCTGGTAGGTACCTGAGAGCAGGGCTTTCCGCTCACCTTCCAGGTACCTACTACACCTCTCTCTCTTGTATTGTCTATTGTATGTTATGTACTGTCTAACATACAGTAGGTAGGCAAACTGGACATTTGGTATCTTTTTTTCTTTTCTTAATCCCTTCCAGTGTCGTGGTTCTTATTGTTGTTCTTGTCATCCTTCGTCCGAAGTCTCGGGAGCTGGGCTGGCAGTGGTTGGGATAGTTACCTACAGATTAGTAGGTAGGTACTGTATACAAGGGAAATAGTCAACGTTTCCTGCAGCTGATCTGCCGCTGTGATCAGCTCGCGTCTGAGGTTCTTGAAACCCCAACGAAACCACGGAGTACCCTTTGCCTCAGCATAGCACTGCTCCCCCTGCCATAGGATCCAAGGCGATGGCGAAACTACAGGGTCTCACGTCCAGCACCTCCAGGGCCAGGGTTCTCGGCCCGCCTGTTCGTACTGCGACTGGGTCGTTATTAAGAAGCTCGCCTGGCATCGCCGTCGACAAGACCGGACTCTGCAGCGAAAATCTCACTTCCATTCTTATTCACAGCCATAATCGTTATCAATCTGTGCCAGGTCGCATTTTTTCATCTTCTGCGCGCTATTACCACCACCACCACCGCCACTACCGGTACCACTCACAGTACCACCACTTACACTCCCAGAAGTCCCAACAACGTCCCGAACCTTGTCCCTCCCATCCCGGACTTTTCTCTAGTACCACTCTCGCCCGAAAGTGGGAACCTCCCTCAGCAACAATAGCACCACCACCACCACTACCATCCAATATTACTTCCCACATACCGCCTGCAGCCACCGGCCAGATTAGTGCCACTAGTCCCAGTCCCCGTCGCCTGTCATTAATAAGTCCACCCCCGGCAGCTGGTGCACGACGACCAATGGCGTATAATACATACAGCACAGCCAGCTCAGATATATCAACTCCTCGCTCAACATCTCCCTCGTCCGTATTTTCCGGCCGCTCGTCTCACACTTCCGTTACCAGCAAACGGCTCTCTCTGTCCCTACAGCGAAGGCAGTCGGCTTTCAACCCCATGTCCACAGTTGACATCGCTTCTATTGAACAGCGTATGAAAATGGCTTCTCTCGACGGATTGAGGGGCTACGCCCAGGACCACTACGGCGAGGTCAAGCAGTACAGGTCCACAGACTACGTACCAAAGTCGGCCGCTGGCGGTTACCAAGTGTTACGGGAACCTCTATGGAATAAAGGTGTGCATCTACTTACTCCAGTCTGGAGTCTTGATCCCTACTTCTGCCAAACCTTCTATGTGCCCGTGTAGCTTTCGTGCAGCCTATTGACATCTCTTGCGTGAAGGCCTGTCATTTACCCCCGAGGAGCGTGTCTCTAAGAACCTCACGGGTTTAATACCACACGCCATGGAGAACACCGACACTCAGGTCGAAAGGTGTATGAAGATGATCCGGTCGCGGCCGACCCCCATCGACAAGTATCTGTATTTGTCGTCTCTCAAGAGCTCGAATCTCGACCTCTTTTACCGAGTGCTCATTGACAATGTCCGCGACTTAATGCCTCTGGTCTACACACCCACCATCGGTGATGTGTGTCTGCAATACTCTACGCTTTACACTCGTCCGGAAGCCCTGTATATTTCGATTAAGCAGCGAAAATCAATCAGGACGATTCTTCGGAATTGGCCGAACCCCAACCCCGAGATTTGCGTCGTCACGGACGGATCACGTATTCTAGGGTTGGGTGATTTGGGCGTTAATGGCGTGGGGATTTCTGTAAGTTGTTCCGCCCTCGACATTGTTTAGGTAAACATGTCTTTTCGTATTCGGGAACTAATACTGGAGATGCTAGATTGGAAAGCTCGCTCTATACACCGGAGCAGCTGGCATCCACCCCGACAGGACCCTTCCTATCGTATTGGATGCCGGTACCGCTAACGAGGATAACCTCAAGGATCCGCTCTATCTAGGTCTCCGGGCTAAGCGGCCTTCTCCTCAGGTCATGCAGGAGTTTGTAGACGAGTTCATGGAGGCCGTTAGAGACGTCTTCCCCGAGATGCTTATACAATTCGAGGACTTTGAGACCGAGAAGGCATTCAACTATCTTGCACGTTACAGGAACGACTACAAATGTTTCAACGACGATATCCAGGGAACCGGTGCCGTCGTGCTCGCAGGGTTAGTCTCGCATCGGTCATTTCCCCCAGGTTGTAGTAATCCACTAATGCATATGCTTTCTACAGTTACATCGGCGCTGTAAATCTGTCTGGTGTACCTCTCGAGGACCAGCGTCTTGTTTTCATGGGCGCCGGTTCCGCCGGTGTGGGTGTCGCGAAACAGATGGTCGAGTACTATACTCGTCGTGGACTATCAGAGCAGGCTGCAAAGGACAAGTTCTGGCTTGTTGATACTAAGGGCCTCGTAACGTGGGACCGAGGTGACAAGTTGCCAGAACACAAGAAGTACTTTGCCCGTTCGGACAATAGTGGCCACCAATTCCGTACTCTAGAGGAAGTGATTGAATATGTTAGGCCATCAGCTCTTGTTGGACTGACTGCTACTTTTGGCGTATTCACGGAATCCGTTGTCCGCGCTCTCAAGGCGTCAGTTGATGCGGGCGGTTCTGGCCGACGACCCATTCTTTTCCCCTTGAGCAACCCTCTCACTAAGGCGGAGTGTACGTTTGAACAAGCCGTTCAGTGGACCGAAGGCACTGTCATCTTTGCCTCTGGTTCTCCCTTCGCGCCATTCGCCGTCAAGTCTGGCGATCAGGCCGTCACTTATTGGCCTAACCAGGGTAACAACGTCTACGTGTTCCCTGGCCTCGGTCTCGGTGCTATTCTTGCGAAGGCTTCAAAGATCACTGATGAGATGGTGTACATGTCAGCAGCCTCACTCGCAGAATCTCTGAATGCCGAGGAAATCCACAAGGGCCTGATCTACCCGCATATCGAACGGGTCCGGGATGCTAGCATCGTCGTCGCCCGTGAGGTGATGAAGGCCGCTCGCAGAGAAGGCGTCAGCATGCTCCCCGAAGAGCAGTGGGTCGAGTGGGAAGAATGGGGTGACGTTGCCTTGACAAAGTTCATCAAGGACAGGGTCTATGATCCTCTCAAGTAAGCCATCCAGCTTGCATTGCATATCTGCGTTGCATTTGATTCTTGGGTGGATGCACACCCATCGTGATTTAATACCATCATATTCGGCGTTCTTCGGTTGGGCATGGTTACAATATGCTTTCTTAATTCCCCTTCCATTCGATTATTATGATTGACTTTATGCCCAAAGGCCACCAGCCGATGAAGCAGACACCGCTGCTGGCCTTCAGCAAATCAACAGTGGTGGACAGGCAGCGGAGGCCTAAGCTGTCCACTACAATTAGAAAGAGATAATTGGAGAACGAGCAATGCTAGGAATTCATTAGAGGTGGATAGGAAAAAATTCCATAGACGACAATAGACAAGAAGCGCTATAGGCCTCGGTTATAAAGCAATGCATTCCTTAATTGCTCTAGAAATATGTGTCTCGTTTCATTCGCTACCATATCTAGTGACTTTTTTTCCTTTTCTCGTAAAAGATTTAGAGGAGATGCCAGTAGTTACGTAGTTCAACATCCGGCTAGCCGACGTCTTCGATCCAACAATACGCTAGGCTAGGTACACGACTGCTCCGCTCCTCCAGATTTCCTAAATCGTCCATAATAGAAGGGTTCCGCCAATGACACAACGGTTCACCTTGGCTAGGAAGCCAAGAACAACCGTAGTCGACTTTCTCCAAGCACATGCTGAGAAAGCCTTCGTCCCCATCGAATCCGACCCCGGAGTCCTCATTAATATTTAATCTCTGGAACGTGTCAACCTTTATATTAGCCGATCGATTCAACCAATGCCTACCCTGCTGGCTCGTCCTATTATTCTCACTTGCTGTTTAGCTGATCATGCCCTGCAACAGTGGGCTGCTGTCATACCTCAGTCCATTTTATCCTCAAATAGTGTAGCGTCGCGAGTTTTTCAAACCCCGTACTCGTCACCAGAGAGCTACAGACTCATCTAGAGCATATGTATCTAGGGTCGTGAAGGCGCCTACTTGTGATAACCAATTACCAGCTGTAGATAGCAATAGACACATAAAATACCCGGAGCCCTACATAGACCCCGTCCTGAAGCACATACGTCTCGCGGGATAAACTTTTCTTATGTGCGTTTGAGAGCAGAACGTGCTTCAAGACAAGGCCAAACTTGGTGTTTTCAGGGGTATAATAAATAATATCTTCACTGTATTTGAGAGAACGACAAAAAAAGAGCAGGCAGTCATGAAAGCTCTCGCCCTCCTCGCTTGTGTCCTCCTCCCTGCCGTCTCGCACGCAGCGCTGAACGTCACCGGATCAACATGCACCGTGACGCCGCTCCCCGCGACCGGCAGCGCGGAGCCCGACGACACGCCGCAAATCCTCGAGGCATTCAAGCAATGTGGGACGAACGGCAAGATCGTCCTGACGGAGGGCCTCTTCCACATCGGCCAGATCATGGACACGCTGTCCTTCAACAACGTCGACATTGAGATCCACGGGACGCTGCGCTGGTCTTCAAATATCCAGTACTGGCTGCGCAGTAGCCTCCCCGTGACGTACGCCGGGCGCAGCACCGCCTGGCGCGTGGGCGGCACGGATATTCGCAGTGAGCAGTTCTTGGGATTGTTGTTCTTATGATTTAGTGCCGCTTTTGAAGCGAAAGTTCTTGTGTACAAAAGCCGTGCCCTGAGGAGCTTATCGAAAGGAAATAAAAGGCCTTTCAGGCGTTCCAAAGTGGCAGTGACTGACTACGATTAATGTAGTGCGCGGATTTGGCAAGGCTCTTTTCGATGGTCAGGGCCAGGTCAGTACTCCAGAACGTGTCTCCCAGGCCCCGATCTCAGGCTTTTTGAGAATATGAACTAGCTGATTAGGGGGCTCTCTACTCTTGCGAGCTCCTAAAACAGTTGACATTGTTTACCACGGACGGAAATTACTGACTCGGGTTCTCTAAACAGCTGTGGTATGACCAAAACCGAGGACAAAGTAATCAGAACGGAAGGCCTATCAGTCTGACGCTTTGGCACGCGAAGAATGTCCTCATTGATGGTATTACTTGGCGTCAGGCCCAGTTTTGGCGTTAGTACTGACCTTTTCTCCTTTTTCTCATCTTACTTTATTATGGGTGGGAATGGAAATACATCCGTCTATATAAGGCTGAGGCGGGAGAAGCCATGACGAGATAGTCATTTGGCCTGGAGGAGTAGCAGCCCTCATATCTTAATAACCTCATGGGGAAGTGATATGGAAGGTTATGTTAAGGAAGTTTACTTGAAGACCTTAGTATGACAAGCTAACGGTATTTATCTGTAGATACATTCGTCGCTTATAGCGAGAACATTACCATGACGAACCTGGACATGAACGCAACAAGTAACAGCCAGTGGAGTACGGTGAACACGGACGGAATAGACACAGTCAGTAACAACTCCTTGAGCTGCTTCAGGCTCGCTCCATCCCACATCCCCAATGACTGCGGTTATACTGATTTTCTGTGACATGCCAGTGGAACTCCAATAACATCTACCTTCAGAACTGGACAGTAACATGCGGCGATGTAAGAGCGCACTTCTCTTTCTAAAGTTCTTCTCCTTGCCCTCATTCCTCACTCGTCTCTCGTATCAAGATGACTAGCCCTACGAAAATAAACCCTTTAGAGGGTTGGGTTGGGTTGGGTTGACTGCCTAACTAACTTGACCACTCGCGTTAGGACTGCATCAGCATGAAAGGCAACAGCAGCAACGTCTACATCTCCAACGTCCACTGCTACGAGTCCGGGTGCGCCGTGATAGGGTCGATGGGATCGAACGCGGCACAGCCCGACTACGTCTCCAACATCTACTACGACAACTTCACGTGCACGCACAGCTCCAACGCGGCGTGGATCAAGACGTACTCGGGCACCGGCTATGTGCGCAACGTGACCTTTGCCAATTTCCAGTTCACCGACGTGAACCAGCCTATCTACGTGACGCCAGTGAGTCTAGTCTAGTCTACTCCCTTCAATCTGGAGCCCCAACCTCTGGATAAGATTTCGCGCATGAAGGGGGGAATGGGAGGGCAAAGAAACCCACCATGCTAACAAGTAACCTCACCACCGCAAAGTGCATCTACGGCTCGTCGGGCTGCGACTCGTCGCGGCTGAGGATCAGCGACATCCGCTGGATCAACATCACGGGCACCAGCCGGTACAACGTCGCCAGCGCGATCCACTGCCCGAGCTCGGCGCCGTGCGACGGCTTCTTCTTCGAGAACGTCAACATCACCAACAAGGACGGCCGGACGACGGACAAGTACCTCTGCTCGAACATCGCGAACCAGGCCCAGTCGGGCATCCCTTGCACGGGGACATGTCCGGCCAGCTGGCCGCAGCAGCTAAGTGGGAATAGTTAATTAAGTTGGCCGTCTTGGTGAGTATTCGAGGTGCCGAAGTGGGCAGGTAGAATGAAAAGAGAGATGGCGGGATTGAAAGGAGATTTAGGTCACTGGTAGTATGTATGATGGTCGCTTGGTTCGTATAGGAAAAAGCAGCTCGTGGTAACACTAGATTGGATCTTCGTCTGGAATATGGA
Organism: Nemania abortiva; assembly: GCA_022578505.1. Lineage (NCBI taxonomy): Eukaryota > Fungi > Ascomycota > Sordariomycetes > Xylariales > Xylariaceae > Nemania > Nemania abortiva. The sequence goes on along the minus strand of MU392622.1, from coordinate 109,709 downwards.
TGCTATATGACTGTGTTCGCCTTCGTAGAGCGTCCTAGCTAAGCAAAGCTAAGTTATCAATATTTGTTAATTATAGGAGGCCAGGTAAGTGCAAGATACAGCCTAGGCATGATGTATGTCTAAATCAAAGTAAAAATTATCGTTGCCCGTAGCTCCTCGACGTGTGTATATATATTTCGACCTCCGCTCTATGCCCATCTAACTCACTCTACGTCAAGTCACTCTGCCTTTCCTCATCCCCTAACGTTTGACCACCTATAGTTCGGCGATTCAATCCCTGGCCCTCCTCCCCTTTCTCGAAGAACCCCGTCCTCCCTTCTTCTGCCAAGCGCTCCTCGCTTTTACCCGTTTCCACCCCTCCAGATGAGGTCTCGTTACTGTCCGCGCTACCACCATTACGCCTCCCATCGTCAGCCTCATCACCATCACCCGCCCCATACGCACCGCCTACGCTCTCCATGGTAAACGGGCTAGCGGTAGGCTCATCGAGGATCCCCAGCTCCTGCGCCGTGAAGAACCGCGGCATGAGCAGCACGCGCACGGGAATGAGCGCGAAGATGAACACCGGAAAGCCCACGGCGGCGATGGTCTGCGTGATGGCGAACGTGGCGCCGAATCCCACGAGCTCGATGATGACGAAGGCCCAGATGGCGCCACGGCGTTGGATGCGGTTGAGCGGGTGGTTCGTGGCCGTGAGGTTCTTGTCCCGTAGCAGGTACAGGAGCTTGAGCGTGATGCCGTTTGCCTCGATGGCCTGGTAGCCCATGATGAAGAATAACCCCGCGAGCACAGCCTGCGGGATGAGATGCAGGACGATGAGCAAGGGCCCTGTTGCTGTGCCGAGGGTGAGTAGGCCTTGCGCAAGGTTCGACAGGCGCTGTTCGACGACGTGCGTGCGCTTGTAGATACTGTGGCCTTTGCTTTCTGGGTTGTTCTCGTCCGCGTCGACCTCTACCTTTGTGACGCAGAGGGAGGTCGTGTGGAACGGGGCTTGCGGGATCAGGCCGTTGGGAAATGGCAGGCCTAGTATCCCGGCCACGCCTGTCGTTAGACCGAGGAGGAATATGTCCCAGTGGAAGCCTGCTGGTTTGCGGAGAGGGAACTCGGTGCCCTGCGCGATGAGCGACGAAACTATGCATGGTTAGCTTCGTACTCCAAAGACATGCTTTTCAAGATAAAGTGGTATATTGACCCAGGCTATCTCGCCTGACTGGGGATAGTGACTGACCATTATGATCGAACCAGAATAGAATAGTGAGAAGAACAGCAAAAGGGAGTGCGAGAAACACCTCCCTCACCTCAATATCCCAGAGCTGCACGAGCCACGGACGATCCGCCGTAGGGAAAAAGGGGCGAGTTGTCGGCAGCTTTTCAAGCTCAACGGACTTCATGCGCCCGAGGTGTACGAACCCCGTGAAGAAAACGACGGTGAGGGGAGTCCCGTAGTCCTTGAGAAAGACGCGTACGGGGTGTCGGAATAGCGCCGAGCTACCCAGCTCGCTGCAGATATAAGCGATGGCGAAGACGAGCAGGGCCACCGACAACGAGAGATAGAAGGGGGCGCCGTAGCCGAAGCGCTCTAGCACTTGGATCCCCTTCTGTAGGTAGATAAAGGCCACGTAGAACCCAAAGATGTCGCAGGGAAACCGCGTTACGTATTTAAGCCAGTTGCACGAGTTTGTTATTGCTAGGATCCAGTGCAGAACTACTGCCCACAGCCCGATCCAACACATGAAGGCCAGATAGTTCGTCCCTAACGGTGTGATGATATCATATACGGTGCTGGCGTATTCTGTCAGTGAAATGCCGGTGCCATCGATCGACATTCATCAGGCAGGTAGATGTGATTTAAGAAAAGAAGCATGACGAAGAGGGCTGACATGGGGAGTCGTACTAGTTGAACACGGTAATAGGCCCGGTTACTCCCACAATGACAAGAGGTTGGCAGGCGATAATCGAGAAGACAACTGCACCGAGTACGGATGCTAGTAGCACCTCGTTGACGCCGTATTGCATGTTTGTCTTGGTGAACATATCTAAGCTAAATGCCAAGGCTGGTAAGATGCTATTGTATAAATTAGCTTTTTCCTCTTTTCCTTTTTTAACTTTTTTTTTTTTTTTGAGTAGATGCTCTAAGTTAATGATGCAATGAAAGCTACGAGTACAGACATCATATAAAGATGAATTTCGAAATATTGTTCACCCCCGATTCCTCGTATTCATTAAATACAAGTACTATTGTGTACATGCACTGGCATATGACCGGCTAAGAATAATCGAAAAAAAAAAAAAAAGAAAAAAAAAAGAGACGGAATTGGGAGAAGACAAACGAGGGAGAGAGATGAGGCAGCATACTTGGCAAAATACATATACACCGTAGCAGGGATAACGCGATAGTCCCAGGCATCTAGCCAGTCACTCCAGTAAAAAGGAGCTCGGCGGCGAATGTCATTGATGATGCCGCGGAAAAAGTGAATCTTCCACCAGCGTGACGCCGGCCTGGTTCTCTCGGAGCTCATCGTGCTGCGGTGATCCATTGCACTGGCGCCCGGCGCGGGGGAGCGAGGGTCCGGGCCGCTGGTTTTGGTGGCGGTCGCCATGTTTCGGCGAGGGGTATCGGAGAAGGAGACAGAAGGGGGATTGGATCTGGTTTGATGGTTTGATGGTTTGAGGGTATTAGGGTATGATATCTGTATTGAAATGGAAAGTCCAAGGCAGAGCTAGCGGAACAGACGCTCTATATAATTGTGCCACATGTTTACCAGGTCGGTGTACAGCACGTTGTTTACTCTTTGGAGGGCTATGCCCCTGTTTTCCTGGTATGGTGCAGTCGATGAGCTACTGAGCGAGATGATTGCAAACCGGGGAAGAAGATAGGCCTATTTAAGCTAATTACTTCCTAGTTAGGTGCATTCGGTAATAAGCTAGACCTGGTACTAATATCAAGTACCTACCTGTTTTTATGTTCTTCACGAGTAGATGCAAATGATATCACCGTGCCTAGTGCCTAGGTATACATGCGTAAGTCACGTCCGTATGAGTGGAAGAAATGAGGGGAATGAAAAGGCGTAGTTACACTACATAGGTGATAGCGGTATGCGAGTATAATCTGAAGTCAGGATTCTTGAGCCAAAACCTCACCGCATGAGTACTTACATATGCATATGTAACTAGTCTAGGAGTGGTGCGCTAAACTTAGGTAGGTACTTAGACTAGACCGTCTGGGTCACGACTCAAAAATGATCCCGGGCAGAATTTCTTTCATGCTCGGATGCAGCCTCGGGTAGTTACGTTGACACGGCAGTCCAAAGGTTGGCTAGCTAGCCTGGACACTTGCTCATTCCCACGCCACGCAGGAGGCAGAGGGCGCCAAGATGGAAGCTCTTTAGAGTTGTCACGAGAGAGTTGTTCTCCCCGCAAGCCGCTGGGCTGGCTAACACAGAGTCTCTGCTCGTTGGCTTTTGGGTTGTCTTTTATGCTGCATACTATTGTGCATGTTATCCTATTAGCCACTTATAACGGGCCTAACCTAAGTGATTCGCCTCTCGCGAGCCGTCTACTTGAGGTTGAAACGTTGGCAGAGAACTTAACTAGACGATATTGTATACCTCTAGTACTGCTTATCTGGCCTCGTCTTCCACACGTTCATATTTTCTTCGCCCTTCTGTTGCCTATCTCCCGGCAAGGTAATATAACACAAAATAATATACATGGGTGCGGTGTGTTGGTGTTGGCAGTGCCTTGGTTGAGTTGAGAGCTTTACGACCCGCCATATCGGTCGTATATGGCCCTGGATAACAAAGCAGAGGGCCCTCGCGAGTCAACCTGTCATCTGTCTATCTATGCTCCGTGAAACCAAAGACAAGCTGGTTTCATGTCATGCCCTGCGTACGCCTAAACCGTAGTTTCTTATATACATTGTGGTATTCATAGCGCAATTCCTTTCACCACCATATTATCTCATATCCTTGCCTTCAAGATTTTGAAATGTGGCTGGGCTAGGCGATGGGGACTCTGTTGGGTCTCCTGGCGGCTTTTTAGCATCCTCGCCAAAGTATTTTGAGAAATCGTCCCGGTCGTCGAAAGGCCGCGGGCCAAGTAGGCGAACCATGTCGTCGCGTACAAGAACCTCCTTCCTCAACAACTCTTCGGCAATGATGCCGACCTCTTTCTTCTTCTCGATCAACAGGTCCTTACACTGCTTGTAAGCCGCTTCAATAATGCGCTTTACTTCCGCATCGATTGCTTGGCCTGTCGTCTCGGAGAAGGGCTTGTGCATTCTGTTTTCGTCGTTCTGGAAAAAGAGAGGTCCGACCTTGTCCGACATACCCCACTGCGTCACCATAGCTGTGGCCATAGTCGTTACTTTCCTGAAATCATCACTAGCACCCGTTGTGACAGTAGGGAAGTGGATTTCTTCTGATATACGACCGCCTAGTGTCATGGCCATTCGATCCATCAACTGGTTGTAGCTCATAAGGTAGGCATCACCAGGCAAATATTGAGCGTAACCCAAGCCCTTACCACGAGGGATGATAGACACCTTTAGTAGAGGATCGGCGTATCGGAAGTACCAGCCGCAGATAGCATGCCCTGCTTCGTGATATGCTACTGTCCGCTTTTCGGTAGGGTCGAGAACTAGGGATTTGCGCTCGAGGCCGCCAATGACACGCTCAATGGCTTGCTCGAAGTGCTGTAGGTTAATGGCAGAAGCATTGCTCCGTGCAGCTGTGGTTTGTTAGCTTTAGCCGATGCTCCCCCGGGCTCGTCTATAGCATGGACTTACCAATTAGCGCGGCTTCATTGACACAGTTAGCGATGTCGGCGCCAGCAAAACCTGGTGTCAGTGAGGCAAGCCGACCACTTAGGTATTCGATATCTTCGTTAGTCACTATTTTCTTGAGGTAGACCTTGAAAATATCTTGGCGGCCGGCCATGGTTGGCGCATCAATATTGATGTGCCGGTCAAAACGGCCAGGCCGCATTAACGCCTTGTCGAGGATATCTACTCTGTTAGTGCCTGCGAGGACAACGATTTGTTCGCTAGTATTGAAGCCATCCATTTCTGTGAGAATCTGATTGAGGGTGGCCTCTCTCTCGTCATTACCGCCAAACCTTTGGCCTTCGGCACGTGATCTACCGATGGCGTCGATCTCATCGATGAAGATGATACATGGTGCGTTCTTACGCGCAGTGGCAAAAAGATCGCGCACTCTTGAAGCACCTACGCCGACGAACATCTCCACGAACTCGGAACCGCTGACTGAAAAGAACGGTACTCCTGACTCGCCGGCGGTGGCCTTGGCGAGGAGGGTTTTACCAGTGCCAGGTGGACCGGCAAGAATAGCACCACGGGGGATCTTGGCACCCAGCCTCTGGAACCTCTCTGGCTTCTTTAAGAAACTGACGAATTCCATGATTTCCTGCTTCGCTTCATCCAAGCCGGCAACGTCGGAGAACTTGACCTTGATAGCGGTTTCGTGACTGAAACGCTTCGCCTTGCTCTTACTAAAACCGAAGATCCCGTTGGATCCACCAGCCCCCCCAGGGCCGCGGCGACTAGCATATACCAACAGACCAACAAGAAGGACCGTAGGTCCAAATGCTAGGAGAAGATTCATCATATTGCTCTCACCAGCATAGCTCACAGGGATTCTGTCGCTGCTTGAGATGCCCAGTTCGTTCTGGGCTTCTTCTAATCGCCTCTCAAAAGCATCAACCGAGGCAATAGAGAAATAATAATTAAAGCCGGGACGCGTGGCGACGGAATCGGGATACATCGACTGAGTGGCTTCTCGGTTGAGTTCCACAACGACCTTGTGGCCAACGACGACCATCTTTTCAACAAGGCCTTTATCGAGGAAATTCTTCTTGAGCTCTTGCCAGGTTATTTCCCGACCAGTTTCTCCCGAGATAGACTCCCAAAGCCAAAAAACAATAGCAGTAGAAATAGCAGTAGTCAACCAGTCGTGGCCTTTGAATGGCTTATTTCCAAAGTTGGGATTAGGTAGCGGGTTCGATTTGAAGCCCCGCTCTCCGGACTTGGCACTCTGCTTGTCATCGTGTGGTTGTTCGCTCTCCTGGCTCTTTCTGTCTTCCTTCCTGTCCTCTTTCTTGTCCGAAGACTGAGAGGAAGACTCCTGATAGCTTCGAGACGGCTGGGAGGGCCTCCTGTCAAGCTTCCCTTGCGTATCGAGCTCTGCTAGGTGCCGGGCTAAAGCGTTGACGGCTTTTAAGGTCCTTCCAAGGTCGCTGATTCCGAGGCTCCCCGTTCGCTGCTTCTCGGCTAATTCCAGCAATTGTGAGGGGATTCCTGTCCGTCGAACAAATTTCATTACGGTATATTCTCTTTCATTAAGCTTCCACGGCCCAGAATTGATGAATCTTTCGAACTCCTGAATTTGTTCTTCAGATGGGTGGACCCAGCCCTCAGGCAAGGGAAATCTATCATCGTTTTCCGGCGCTTCTGCGCTGGCAGGTCCTGGGGAATGGGTGCTCTGGACCTGTGGTTTATCCACAGAAGATTCTGATTTCTTGTCGCTATCTTCAGGCTTGGGCGGCTTCTGTGAGGCCGAGTAGTACCGCGGAGACTGGGCAGACAGTCTAGTCGGAGTGGTGCGCAGAAGACGTGGTGCTCGGAGGCTCGTACGTGTTGCGATATTGAGAGAGTGGCTAGCGACCCGCGCGAAGCCAGCCGACCGCCGTATCATGGCTGACATGCCAGGCGACTACAGACCTCGTCGGCCGGACCGGAGCGGGAGGAAACTTTTTGGAGAGTCGGGAGGCTGCGAGTGCCGGTACGAGTGCGAGTCAATCGGAATTGTGTGATCTCATGTGGGAAAGAAGGAATAGAATAAATAAACCAGCTGGCCAGACGGCGGTGTTGTTTCGTGCTGAGCGATACAGCCGCTATCAGCAAAGAAGGGCCGGCCAAAATGAAAAGACCCGAATGTTTTCGCCTCAGCCACGGCTTGTCTGGCTAGAAGAAGGTGGTGATGATTGGAAAGCTTTCGTCTATAATACCAACCTAGTCTCATCATGGACTAGCGCTACTTTGTCGGGAAAGCGGGTCCTATTTCATAATACTTGATTATGGCATCATGCTTCGGATATATCGGACTTAAAAACTGCAGGCTATCATATTAGGAGGAACCTACAAGTACAACGAACAATAGACCGAGACTGAGTGGCACGAGGTGTTTGTGAACAAGTTAAGGTAGGTAGTAGGTACATGTGCATCAGACATCGATATATGCAGTAGTAGTCGCCCCCCTTTTTCATGAGACCTCATTTACAACCAAGATACCCAAATAGACATGATCCTGAAAGTTGTTTTGAGATTTGCGATCCCAGCAGTCCCGGTCCCATATCTTGCCGTCCATAGCTCCTCGCCAAACACTAATTTGCCCCTCCAAGCAATAACAAATGAAGGTAAAAGGCACACCTTAACTCCCTCTCTTTGATCGTTCCGTTGTTCGAAGAAAACACTTAGGTAATCGAACCAAAATTTGAAAAAATAACAGACGTAGGGCTTGTAAATTGTGTCCAAGAAATGCTTTCTCTCTCATGCCGTCATATCGATGCTTTACCGTGTCGTCGTAGACCTCGTTCATTTCGAGATATATCCTTTCGTTTTTCTTCTGTTCCGAATTCTTTCTCGCTGCTGAATCCTCCGCTCGTTCCCCTATGTTTCTCTCCGGCATTTCTTCTCTCACCTCCCTTCTCATCCCTAACTCTGTACTGTACTTCCATTTTCGAATCCGGGATATGGCCCACCCGTAAACTCAGCCCATTCCCAATCTAGTGTCATGGGTAATTGCCAGAGGTCCTGCGGCAGTGTCGGTTGGTAACCGGTCGTGCCGTTCCCCCTTCCTACAAGCCCCGGCCCGGCCCCGTTCATCCCCATAGCCCCTAGCAGTGCCGACGGCGACGCCATCGGCTGGCCGAATCCCGTCAGCTCCGCAAACGACCCTAGATCCGACGGGTCGAACTGTTCCGATGGCCAGCCGTCCACACTGCCACGCGGTGCCGAACCGTTAGACGATGCCGCTGTATTCATTGGGCTGTATCCATTAGTACTTCCGTTGTTATTGGCTTGGGAAGTACTAGTTGGTGTCGCGGCTGCGCTCGAATTATTTTGCCGGTTTTGCTCGCCGTTGAACTTCGGCGAAAGCTGGGGTATACCTGGATTGCCGTTGCCGTTGCCGCCATACATATTCGGCGTCGGAGTTGCGGCGGAAGACGAGGGGCGACGCGCCATGGCAGATGTTGAGCCTTGATTGGGGTCTCTAGACGGTCGGTTCAAATCCGCCGGTTTTCGCTTTTTCCGTGATGATGCTTCCTTCTCAGCCTTATCTATCACCACCTTGGCAATTCGCTCAAATTCTGAGCAAACCCCAAGCATACGGTGAACACCTCCAGTTTCGGCTTCTTGACCAAGCGTCAACAAGAACGTCACCACCAGATTCATTAACCGCGTGTCTGATCGTGCACGTGGATCGTTCGGGTTTTGTAGAATGTTCCCAAATAGTGTCACTAACGCTGAAACCGGAAAGTACAGAGCCATCCTGAATGTGTGAGTTACCCTAGCAAATCTAAAAGTAGGAGGAATACGTACCAGACACATGAGAAATCACCCTGTGGGATATATTTTAGCAAGGATATCGTTGCTCGTGCGGCAGATGCGCAAAGTGCTGCTGAAGAAAACACCCTTGGGTTCAAGGGTCTAGCATTCAAGCCTTGGATGGCGTAATTTGCCAATCGACTGGTCCAAAACCCATGGTGTATAGACATACGATGAATGGTGGTAAGAGCATTATAATAAGAGAAGTGGAGCATAGCGATGTGCAATACTAAAGGTGTGTGCGACGCCTTTATTTCGTGCTCCGGGCGGTAGTCGATGTCTATATTATCTTTCCAAGTCTCGAGTTCCTTGTCGAGCTCTCCGATTGTTTGCAGCAATTCGCCGTCTGACAACTTTGTTGCCTTGGTCGAATACAGTCTTTTGTAAATTCTACTCTGGATCACTGCTAATTCGCACATAACGCGGAAAAGATTCATCTTGCCCTTGCCGTTGGCCAAGGGAATGTTGCCTATATGGTCGGCAGGGTCGGCGTCTGGCAGGTCAACGTTCATGTCGTCATCATCTTGGGCAGGCGATCGTCCCGACCGAAGGCACAAGTCCTTGTCCAACATATATGCAATCCAGAATACACGCTTCCTTTGCTCAATCTCAATCGGATTAAGATTGAAGCCGGCGCCGCGTTTGTGGAGACCAATGCTATGAGACAACCTAATGGCAGCTGCGATGAGTATGAAAGATGGTTGAGGATTTGGAGTCCCCTGCATAAACAAAGCTATGCCAAGTAAAGCCTGTACGCTTAGAAGATCAGTGTTGCGCATTGCGAGCTCGCTGAAAACCCCCATTGCGTTTTTGATATAAGCCCAGGCTTTCTCATCTTCTTCCTGTGGCACAAGGTTGCTCATGACTCGAAGACGATGGGCGATGGCGAAGACGCAGTTCAAACTTGCCCACCAGCCGGAACCTTCATACGGATCAGAAGAGTACTGTCTTTCAACCAGATGCATGAAAGTAGGCTGATGGAACAGTGGGAAGATGCAGTTAAAGTTCTCAAAATAGTCTTGCAAAAGAGATAAGGCTTCGGCTTTAGGGGGCAGTTGCCGGAAGACAGGACGATGGAAGAGATCGGCGAAGACTTCTGGCTTCCATTGAGTCCATTTATGGTCGTCGAGTGAGACTTCCGAAATCATTCGTTGAAAAGATGTGTCTCCTGTCCTCTCATTTACCCATTGGATACCCTTTGGCGAAAAGATGGAGAAACCAGAAGACGATCCTGTTCGTGTCAGTCAGCAGTGCTCGTTAACATCTTGCTTCTTCACATACCTATGTATCTCGTCTCGCCCTGCTGGTTTGTGACCAACGAACACATCATTTCTGAGAGTGCTGCAACTTCCTCCTCATTTTTCCCATCAGATGGTGGGGAATGATCTCTTCTGAACTCTCGCTCCTTTGTCGGCTCGGGAGATGTTAATGCGCTCTGAGGGGTCGAGTCCAAACCATCAAAACCGGATGTGGCTTGTGAGGGCGAAGTCGGATTCGATTGTGATGCTTGCGAGGCAAGGGATCCATTTTTCGATTGCTGGTGTTTCTCGGCGAGACGCTTTTCGAGAGTCGCAAGATCTGTTGCTTCGTCGTCTTCTCCTAAGAGGCCTTGTGTGGGTTTATCAGCACAAATTCAACCTTATAATGTCAAGACAGCGTGAGATTAGGCGAGCTTCATGAATCACTGAAAAGTGGCAGCCTACCAGACAACCTAAGCAGACTTTCCATACGCGCAAGGCGATTTTCAAGACCTTCTATGTACTTAGCGCTACACTTCCCGTGTTAGCCTGCAGCTGCATGATGATGGGACACAATAAAAATGTAGTGGCACTCTACCCTTTCGGAGGACTTCGTTTCTTCTCAACTTGCGTGAAGACGCAATCCGTCTTGTAATTAATACAATGTGTGCAAGCTGGTAGCTTCCCGTCACATTTTATCTTTTTCTTCCGGCACATATCGCATGCCTACGATGATATCATGCAGTTAGTCGCCAAGCATAGCGCGCAGTGTTCGACACTACCCATCATGGAGGGCCCCTTTGGAAGGGTCGGGGAGGCTCACCCGTGCGATTCTCCGCCTCTTTGCCTCATTCACATCGTCAAGTAGTGCCGAGGGGTCGAATCCCATCTGAGCCGCGAGTTCCGGGGGTAGCACGGGGAGGCCATCATGGCTGTACGCTCCGAAAATCGAGGGCGGTTGATTCATCAACGGCGGTGGGTGCATACCCGGGATCTGGAAGCCTCCCGGGTCGACCCTGAGGTGGTCCATGCTGTGTTGGAACTATTCGCAGTAGTTGTTCTCGTCGTAGTTGGCCTTGGCGGCGTTGCACACAGGCGGCGTCGTTCTTTGTCGAGGCAAATCGAATAATGACGAAGACACCTGAGGGCGTAGACGTGATCGTAGGAGAATAGAGGCAGGCAGGCGAGGCAGGCTTAGTACCAAAGAAGCAGAGAACTACATGTGCAAGGAGTTCTTCGACCGATCAGCGCACGTCGGAGGAATCAAAAAGCAAAGATAGCGTAGAATACTTGCGGAGGATCGAGAACTAGTGAAGGAGAGAGAAAAACAAAAGCATGCCTCCAACCTAACACATTAAAGGTATTAAGACGGGCAGGCACACGTGGGATGCGGGATCCGGCTTTAAAGTTACCTGATACCTATGCATACCTACCTACATGGGCAATCTACGTAGGTATCTCGAGATCCCGCATGTGCATTTGAGGTACCTCCTACAATATGCACCTCTGTCCCATCTACCGATAGGCTCTCTTAGTACGTAGGGATGTAGATAGGTACTTTACTAGTAGGTGGGCAGTGTACAGTGCCTGGTAGCAACCCCGCTAAAAGCAGGTACCTATAAAAAGGCCTATTGTATACCTACATGTGTGTGCTGTAGTCGCAGTGTAGGTGCGCTCGCAGAGGAGAGATTTTTGGTCCGGATTAGAAATCAAACAAGGGCCTGGCTACGACGATGTGAAGCAGGGTGCCCATTCGTTCGGCAACATGAGCAAAGGGGGGCTGAGCGGGTTAGACGCCGGAAAGGTATCCTGTACAGGCGCATCTGCGAGCAGGCGGCTCGGATAGGACTGATAGGTACCTATTGTCGCGCTCGTACTCGTGTTAGGTAAGGTACCATTTGAGGAACAGAATACCTACCACCAACCTGGCTGGCAGCTATTAAAAGTAGCATGCATACAGAAGTACTTGCGTGACACCGAAGAACTCTTTGTGTGACAGAAACGGCTATGATGATAATGACGATTCTATACTACAGTAACGTAGAGCCACGGTAGAGATACGTGTATGTTGTTTCTCTCTAAACCATGACGCTCCCAAAACCGCTTACCCAAGCAGTAGTACAGTGACAGGCACTCACTCTTATGGCTCAGAGACGTTGAGGTTGAGATGGATGTTCGGATTGTACCATTGACTGACCCTGGAACCACGCACGGATGACAGGCATGAGTGGGGCATCTAGTAAAGTCTCGTTACACTTGGTTCTCCCAGGCTACATAGGGTAGGTATTCTATATACAGATTCTGTAGATACTATCCATCTGGTACTACACGATGATGTACCTATGAGTTGAACAATTCGCCGTAGTACCCGGTAAGGGACCAGGTTATGTAGGGTAGCTATCTCACCCATTTCGAGAGTATCTATTTACAGATGCAGATACTCAGGATAAACGCTCTTCTCTCTTTCTCCGCCTGCCATCCCATTATCGGCGCCATATCTTCTACATACTTGCCTACGAGATGCAGCGTCAGGACAAGGACGAGGGTTAGTGCCCGCCCAGGGACCCCTGGACATCCTACATTTTGTATCGTCGGCCAGTTGCTCAAAGGAGGTCTAGACGGCAGACTAGATAGATAACTACCCTACAGTACGTAGGTGGTTTGTGAAGTATCGTAGCATTGTGAGAACAGATGAATGATTGCTCACTTGATCGTCATGCTTGGTACCACGGAGCTGCAATGAATCTTTGCCACGCATGGTTCGACACCATGCCAATGCACGAGAAATCCTCGCACCAGGATATCGAGAGGCATTGTAGGCACGTTGGCGGCGTTTAGGATCTACAGTCCATGTAATGCAACGATACCATTACCTATATAAAGGATTGCTTTGCTCAGCCTCCAAAATGACCAATTAACATCATATGACTCTCCTCCACGGGTAGGACGGACAATTACTATAGGCGCTCCATAGCCGCGGCGGAGCCTTCTACTCTGCCATCTCCATGTTGAATTATCGATAGGTACAAATTATCCGAACCAACTAGATAGATAGTCGAGGTCCGCAGGTCTGCAATCTACTATACGTAATGTCGCACGCTGCACGCTACACTACTTCGTGCTGGGCATCTCCATGTTAACATGAAGCACCAAAAACCCAACGAACAGACTTCCGTGTTTCAGGTATCGCGGCAATTATTGATACGGTTGAAAACGCTTGAGTCCGGCTTGGGGGTCTTGGGCGAACCTTTGCAAGCGGCCTCAATTGGGGAAGCCAATCATTTATCGGCATCAACTACTTACGTATGTGGTGAATCAATCGGGTGGCTCAACCAAGTGCTTGGATGTGATGCTGCAGGTATTTGTCACGCGAGGCCAAGGCGACAAGGAGACCTGGGGGCTATGTACGGATTCGAAATCGAGTTTCACAACTGTCTCATACCGCAGTTTAGCCTGGCACCCCCATTGTTGCCTCTGCCTGGTTTACTGCCTGAAGCCCCATAATCATACCCTTTTAAGCCTGTAAAACTCTTGCGTTTCGTACTCTTTATCTTTGCAGCTACCCTGATTCACCCCATTACAACCTTGTATGCTGTATAACCTTACAGGTTGGTGCGATGTTATTCACATTTAATAGACAGCTCTAGAGACCAGTCGAGTTATGGATGAGAAAAAAAAAACACAATATTACTTCAATAGATTATGAAGTCCGTAGATCATGCTGTTTCGACTAGCTGATCTCTAGTGTTTTATTCACTCAAAGATTGATTCGACTATATACAAGAAGTCCCAGTCTTCAAATTAAGTAGATCTGGAGTGTAAAAGTTGGCCCCTACTCCACACCTGTTTGCAAGCAATTCAAATAAAAGCGCTGGGAACAGGTCGGTATGCCAGCCGGGAGTATACAGGGCATTATAAGCATGTTGACATCCCCTGCCGTAAAGGGGTCTCAAAGGTTTTCAGTAAACCTAGAAAAGGATCCACGGGACCCCGTTGGTCTATCGTGAGACAGGCGTAAAGACCCCACCGAGTCGGGGGGCAGCGTTGGGGGTAGCGTTGGGGACTCTATGACATTGTCGTCGGAGAACGGGTTGCTAAACGGACCCGGTGTCGCAGTTGCAGTCCGGGCCGGGCTAGCATGGAAAACCGGAACTCCGGTCTCCTGCAGCATCGGGGAACCAACCGCCAGTCTTGACAGGGGCGCCTCTCCAAAGAAATTCTGCGACGCTCGGTAGTCGATCGATTGGTCGCTCATCATCGTTGCTCTCGGATCCGAGTAACCATCACCACCAAATTGCAAGACAGGAGGTAATTTCCGGCCAGATATCTTCGCAAACCCTCTTTCCCCTCCATCGGACGACACCGCACCCCTCGAGAAGCGGCTATGCCCTGACAAATTAGCTAGCGCTGCGGGGATAGCGAATGGGATCGACCGCCGTCGTTGGGACATTGCAGCAGCGCCATCACCAGGCCCCCCGCTTCCTCTAGCAGTTATAGCACCGTGCCCTCTATCATTTCCAGATTCTTGTAGGAGTTTCATGCTAGATTGACGCTTCTTCCACCTAAAGAACACTGCAGCGAGCAGCAAAATAATTGCTAGCCCGGAGATCGCCCCTACCACACTCCCAGCGATGGTCGCCGCCGACGTATTCCCCGAGTCCGAACTAGGGGCGGAAGTCGAAGCAGAACCATCGTCGCTGCTTGCATCGGGAGTCGAGCCGATTCCATTACCACCGTTGGCTGCGGTAACGCTAGGTTCGACAGTGCTAGTGAAAGAGGTTGCGCTAGAAAGTGATTCGGACGTCGACGTCTCGAAATCCGAATGTGTAAATGTTGACGATGGATTATGTGTTGATTTAGAGCGGGTGCTAGCTGCGCCGCCAAAAGCTGAGAAGTTACGCTCGCTTGCAGTAGTAAATGAATGTAGAGAAGCAGACGAGTTGCCGAAAGCTGAAGATAAAAGAGCTGAGAAACCGTCAGAATAAAGCACGTTTTGAGTAAACCAACAATACTCACTGGAATTGTGGAGGCCACTTAATGAAGGAAAGACAGGAGTCACAGATAAAGGAGTGGACGTGATAGGCGCATAAGATAATGTAGGAAACGATATAGGCATAGAAGACCCCGAAGATGTTACAGTCGAAGATTCGACTGATAAACTAGACGAGTCTGCGACACCATTTCCGTCACCACTGGCACCGCTATTTGAAGTCGCGCCAAGGGGATCTGTAGGCGAGTCTTGTTCGCTGTAGCTAGCAACGGTCGACTCTGATTGACTGCCGGTGATAACGGGTGTAGTAGTAGCGGAATTGGGTACTAGTGTCTGAGTGATGGTCGAACCATCCAAACCGGTTACTTGGAGAACGGAGATAGTCTCGACGATGACGACGACGTCCGAAGTATTATCCGCATTATCATTCGACGTTTCGCGCTCGTCAAGTTCCCCGTCTCGCCGAGAACGAGCGTGGTGGAGGTGCTGGTGGTTATGGTTGTGGTGATGTGAAGAATCTACGTTGCGAAAATGAAGGTGTGTGTGTCGTCGTTGTTCATGTTCCTGTTCCCTTTCCTGCTGCTGCTGCTGCCGACCAAGGTCCCGGGCCTGAGGGAGTGAAGACCCGGAAACCTGATCGGTCATCGCGGCGTGGCGGTGTAAAGCGGGAATACGAGGTGTCTCTCGATGGATGCGTTCACAAATCCGGGCAGAGTGTGCTGACTCGCTGGCAGTTGGATAAAACGAATGCGCTAGGTTGCCGATCGGGTGGGGGCTTCCATTATTGTTATCATCACCACCCTCTCTATTCTGGTCCTGTCTCGTCTCGGCTCGTCTCGTCTCTTTGTTCGCTGTCGCGTCGTCTCTACCTGTTCGTCATCGTTGTCGTCGGCGAGAGTCTGGTACCGGACGTCCACACCTGGAGGTCGACGGAGCTAGAAAGGGAGGAAGAAGAAGGCAAGGGGGCTAAGGTTTGAAGGAACTTGTCTATAATAATATCTACCTACTCGTACCACTGTAGTAGCAGCAATTTTAAAATGAGCCGGCGCCCTTTGGCCCCTCCAAAACAGTGGGACGCCGTCGTGTCCAAGCATGGGCAGGACACACTAGTGCCTAGACGGGACCTAGATAGCGCTCAAACAGGCCTAGAGTGTTTACAATTGGTGATTCTGGCCCACGAGATACTGTACGTAGACAGGTAACGTAAATGAACGCTGGAGACAGCCATCCAATCAAACAACCTCATGGCCATCATGGCCTTGCCGATTCTATCATTTTATCAATTTAGTGCGACCTCTACCAGGACAACCTTGTCTACCTATCCATATAAAACAACGAAATAACCTTCTGATTGCGTGTTGTTTGCAAGGTTGACGCTACACTGAGTAACACACAAGAAAACCGCAAGGACAAGACTTGCAATGCTCATCCCCTATTCCTGCTATCTCACTCAGTACGACGCTCTGCTTGCTGTCACCTCAGACATGCAGGAACGCCCGCGGCGTAGTAAGGCTTGGCGTGGAGGACATTCGCACGTAGCCGTATACGAGATATCGAGAGCTCGTATTTCTCCGGACAGAGATGAATTAGGCTGGTCGTCATTCATTCTTATTTTTCCCTCATCCGCGTGAGCTCGTCTTTAGCTGGGTACACGAAACATCACAACTGCCTCATTGATCGGAGGCTAATAAATATTGCGGGCTCTGCGCTTTAATACCCGCTCTCCCATCCAACCTGAAAACCTGAACTTTTCAACAATCATATCAGTACCTAGTTATTTATTACGATGGTACTGTTCAAGTAACGTTTGCAATTACCTAACCTAGGTATATGTTTAAAGCTTTGTTACGCTGGCCGGGTCTAATCCAAACTGGGTCTAGGCTAGTCGCGAAAGTACTAGGCTATCTCAGATTAGCTCCGCGCTAGGCTAAACTAATAATTTAACTCGTCCCTGAACTACGTAACCTATCTACGAAGTTACTTAGTAGGTTATGCTATGCTGAAGTTATACAAGCCGCACTGCAGCATCGCTTAGGTACTACAAGACAAGCTAAGCTGCATGTCATAATCAGCACTCGAAAAGACAGCCGTTATTAAGTGCTCTTGGAGATGTGATACTTTATAGGCAGTTTACACGAATTCTGCATGGAACAAAAAAGAATGAGAATTGATGTTGCAATCATACCTATTAAAGTGAGGTCACGTATCCAGGCGAATGAATGATGTTTCGAAGATAAATGGTGCGCGTCCCCTCAAACACTTAGACGTAACCACAACGGTTTCTTGGGTATATATATAATTCAGGCCACGAACTACACATGTATATAGGGACATAGCTGTGCCACATTTACCACCCCTAACCTTTGTTGGGTATCATTGAGATATCGTTAAACAAATATTCCACCCGTTCTCCACGCACTCACAAGAAGCCGAACAAAAGAGAAACAGATGAAGACGCGTACATAAACACCAGTAACTCCGTATAATGCCCAAATAGCCGATTTTCATGCGAAAGCCACTCTCTTTTTCTTAGGCTTCACATTAGTGCCTGCGGATACGACGTCCGAGATGCCGTCTTTCTCATCATCGCCGGGTGTCTTATTCCGCTTCCTCTTCTTGCGCAGCGATTCTTTCGTCTCGTCGAGCCTGGCTTTTTTATCGGCCTCCTTCTTCTCAGCCTCGACGCGACGCGCCTCGCGGATCTCCTCCATTTGCCGGGCCTTGATCATCTTGGACTCGATCTGGCCTTCCTTCTCGGCCTGAACCATGGCAAGAATTGAGCTCATACTCTCCTATTCCGCCAACGTAAGCTTCTGCTCCAAATTTTGGACTTCTCCATAAGATCGCGGTATAAAGCACAACTAACACACCTTGTCATCGACGAAAACCTTCCCCTTCTTCTTCCCCGTCGGCTTAGTGACGCCGACAGGCGTGATCATATTCAATTGTGGAATTCCCAGCTCCTTCTCGGTGTAAACCTTCTTCTTTTTCTTTTTCAGCAAATCGGCCATTGTTCGGCCCTTCACCTGCTTCCCCAGCGGTGTGGTCGAGGGTTTCTTCTTGGACTTGGTGATGCCATCTGAAGAGCTGGGCTTGGACGATTTGCTCGAGCCGATTCCGGATTTGTTCGCGGCATGTTTGTTCTTAATGGTTCTCGTCCTTTGAGGCGCCATCCTGTATATGTATATGTTTCCGCAATTGCGCGGGCGTGAGCCGTGATATTCTGGTCGAGGTGGTTGAATGACCAAAAATATTTTGGAGAAGGTGCTTATCGATAAGTTGGCTTTGACTGAAGAGTTTAGCAGGCAGGCGGGACTACAGTGGAGTGGGTTCCTATGTATTTCGTAGAACACAGCAAATCAGGCTTAGCGTACTCGCCGCTTCTGCCGGACGACTAACTCATGCAGAGGGAAACGGCCCTCAAACCGGTGCCCAAAACGGTCCTCAAAACCGTTATGTTATAACTCCCAGCCAGTAATTATCAAGCAAATTAATTACCGAATTTCACCACGACAACTCCCTTACTTCTGGTCGAGAATATCTTTTTCTTAACACACGACTAACAGTAACTAGATTTTAACTCGCTTCTGCCGCACTATTATCTCGACTTAAAGTGGTTGATAGAAGGCGAGGAAATGTCTACCACCTCTAGAGCAGCTCATGATAAATACTCTTGCTAAGGCCAAACCTCCCTATCTGCTCGTTAGCGTCACGCTTCACGCCCGGCAACCGGCCAAACCTTCGTCTTTTATCAACACGAGCCCATCAGAGGACGAGATAATCCTTAGCGTCATCACGTTCATCTAACACTCACCCTTTGCCCTCTTCGCCCGGTACCCAGACATATTCTGATACAGCTATTAGCTGTTGCAACCGCCTACTTCTTGCCTATGCGTATGGTATCTCTCAGTCACAGGCCATCTTGTCTAGTTAAGTCATTCTAGCCCACAGTTCCGATCAACAGTTCCGTGAAGGTGTTTGGCAGGCAAGATTTCGTGACTCCCGGTGCATGCTTTAGTCCAACACTTATTACATATAAATATCGAGAGCGTCCATCTTTCTCTTTCTCACTTCATCACTTCATCACTGGTATTGAAAAGGCGTATGTGCGCAAGAGGTACAATGTTAGCCGACTTGATGCGTCGAATCGGGGCACTTACTACCTTGTATATGAAGCCTAATAGTCCTAACTCTACCCTTTCTTGTGGAAAGTCGGCTTTTGGCAGCCCGTCGCGACCTACTCCCGACAACTTCGACCCGTATAATTACACCGGTGGTTGTTGGATGCGCAACGATGCCGAGCAGCAGCAGGCCCGGCACGTCGTGTTCAACTTTCCGAAACTTTGCGAGAAAGCTATTGAGTCTAGCCCTGGGGCAAGAAAAATTATGCAATGCGATAAGGTTGAGGGCAATTTTAATCGTGCCTTTATATTGCATTTAGATAACGATTCTAAAGTCGTCGCCCGTATCCCCTTTTCAGTCGCTGGGCCGACTCGCCTGACAACTAACTCAGAGGTCGCAACCATGAGCTATCGTAAGTTCTCATCACCGACAGTATCCGTCTTAGCTACATAGAGGGTTTAAGTATTAACCATTTGCTATAGTTAGAAAGAACACATCTATCCCTGTCCCCAACGTGCTAGACTGGAGCGACAACCCAAATAATCCTATAGGAACAGAATATATTATTATGGACCATGTACCAGGTGTGCAGTTGCGTCGTATCTGGCCAGAGATGACTACGCATCAACACATGCTTTGTGTAAAGAACCTCACTAAACTCGTTAAACAAATGAACGATATGGAGTTTCCCGCATATGGCAGCATTTTCTTCTGCGATGGTCCTATCGATACAGCTTCCTATGTCCAATTGACTGACGAATTTTGTATCGGCCCAAGTTGCGATTCTCGATACTGGCCTTGCATCCCGGGAGATCAGCGGTTTTACACACGGAAGCCTCCGAATCGTGGCCCATGTACGTTTTAAACCGATTGTATTTAGATACAAATGTTGCACAAATGCTAATGCTCCCGTCAGGGAACTCGTTTAATCAGTATAGGCAAGCGCTGCTTGATGCCGGACTGTCTCGCATACCAGTAAAAACGCCATCTCAACACCTCTCCTACTATGGTAAGGTGGAAGATCACTTAGATTTGCTGGACAAGGCTGGGAGCACTTTGGAGGCTCTCGCGCAAGATCCCCGAGTAGAAAACTTGTCCGCACCAATGCTATTACACCCCGACCTACACATGAGAAATATCTTTGTGGATCCAGAAGATCCGGCGCACATTACTGCGCTTATTGATTGGCAATCAACTAGCCTCGAACCAATTTTTTCCTATGCCAGTGTAACCCCAGACCTTTGCACTCTTCCTAGTTCTTCGGAAGATATATTTGGCCCCTCTAACTATAACGGATCGGATGCGAAATGTAAGGAACGCCTCGAGAAAGATGTGTTAATCTGCAGGCAGACCTGGGAAGTAGGACTGGCGGGCTGGGGGCGTAAGCTTCATGCGGCTCGGTCTTTAGACGAAAATCTTATCAGGCCGTTTCGCTATTGCTACTCATCCTGGCGGGACAGCATAGCCGCTCTTCGCCACGAGCTGATTGAGGTAGGGCAGAGGTGGACAGAACTGCAGCTACCCGGCACGCCTCCTTACCAGCCGTCTAAACGGGAATTGGCTATGCATGCCGAACAATGGGAGGACTTCCAAGCTGCAGTTGAACTTAGGGAGTTTTTAGAACGGGCACTTTGCAGCAATGGGGATGGGTGGGTGCCTATGGACAGATGCGAGGCTGCCCGAGAAGCGATGAAAGCGGCAAGGGAATTATGGCTTGCTAAGTGTGATGAAATAGGGGCGGATGACAAAACCAAGCTCCTCTGGCCTTACGACTTATAACTAACTACTTGGTATGTACCATCTCACGGCCAGTGCCACCGATCGGTAGACCATATTCCTTTTACTTCTTGAAGATTGCTGCGACTCGGCGATAGGTGGAACGTACGTTGGAAGGAGAGCTTGTTGTAGTTGGAGCTCGTTCCAAGTGCTTTGCGATGCAAAACCCCTTATATATCATGTGGTATTTCAACCTACATAAGGCCATTACCAATGGTACCTATCGGGACCGACTTCCTAGGAAGTCGAACGAAAACGTTTAATCGGGGAAACAACTACTCTCCGTTTATTACGGGTTTTAAATAATGCAAATAGACTTACACAAAAACGGGGGCCAGCTCAGGGTAGCCCCTGGCTATGATAGGGCTAAAAGCAGCGTGGTTCAGGTTAGTGTCCCGTTAAGCAGAGATACGTAGAGCAGCTCCGGATCGGTACCTATGGCTTAGGTCGATTTGAACCGCTGCTGGTTGGTCAATCGCCGCCCAGTCTAGTAAGTAGTTGCCAACACCGATACTCGGAATGCGTCACTTGAAAAGTCGATATTGAGATGCGACAAATCACACATTTCGTATTGCACGCAAGGTCGCTGAGCTACCTGACATCCAGCAATCCCCCGCGTTTACGCAATCACCTATCCCTCCATACTTAGTTCGAGAGGCAAAATCACAAATACAACCGCAATCACAACCACAATGGGGTCTACGACGAACCCTCGCTGGAAAGCTCTCACTCGAGACACCAACGAGACCAAAATCCAGCTGGCGCTGAACCTAGACGGGGGCGCGTTCCCGCCCAACACGGATGCGCGGCTCACGGCCGCGACGGAGGATTCCCACGCCAGCCAAACCAGCAAATCCCAGACCATCAGCATTAATACGGGCATCGGCTTTCTAGACCACATGCTGCACGCCCTGACGAAGCACGCCGGATGGAGTCTGGTGTTAATGTGCCAGGGCGATTTACATAGTACGTCTGCAACTGTCACTTATATATTTACGACTACAACTTTCGCTCTCGCTCTATGATGGTCTACTCAGCTTATAAGACCTTAATCCCAAAGAAGCAAGAGCCGTAGCCTGAAAAGAAAAGAAAGAGCCCAAGCAGGACGTAATGCTAACATAGCCCTAGTTGACGACCACCACACAGCAGAAGATGTCTGCCTAGCACTAGGCTACGCATTCGCAGAAGCGCTAGGTTCAGCCTCAGGTCTAGCCCGGTTCGGATCCGCCTACGCGCCCCTAGACGAGGCCCTATCGCGGGCCGTCGTCGACCTTTCAAACCGGCCCTTCTGCGTAGTAGACCTCGGTCTCAAGCGCGAGAAGATTGGTGACCTGAGCACCGAGATGCTGCCGCACTGCTTCCAGAGTTTTGCGCAGGCCGCGCGGATCACGCTGCATGTCGACTGTCTCAGGGGCGAAAATGATCACCACCGCGCCGAGAGCGCATTCAAGGCCCTCGCCGTCGCTATCCGCAACGCGACGGCGCGGGTCCCTGGTAAGGAAGGCGAAGTCCCGAGTACGAAGGGCACTCTTAGCGCATAACGAGAAATAAAATAGCATATGAGTTATGACCTAAATCTTTTAAAAGCTTGATTAAATATTTGTGATTAAGTCTGTGCTGTGCCGACCTAAGGATTTTTATACTAGCTCGTTTCTCATCAACGACATTATGAACTACCTCACTTAGATAACAACTCACGAGCAAGCTACTCGTTGTCTAGCATAAAAAAAACTTTCGATCCTCTATCCACTAAACATACTTAAGACTTGTAGGTACTACAGCAAAACATGGAACGCTGGCGAATCCCTAACGGCTGTTTAGGCACTCGGCTTCTTTTTATGTAAAGCGTTTGTCATGCGCTCCACGAAACCAGATAATGTCATCTATGGATATCTTGTCGTTAGGTGTTATTACTAGCATTAATATTTTGTATATACAATTTTTGTTGCCCTCGTTCTCATTCGCATTCATATTCATAACAAATGGTGCGTAGTGACTATTCCTTAATCTACAATCTTATTCAAATTACTTGATAGGGTAGTTATACAAATCGGGAGCCTCAGTTTTCGTCCCCTTAACGAACGTATCCATAGTTCTGTTGAGCGGGCGTGTAGGTGCTTGTCTCGGGATAGGCGGTTTGACCGTCATGCTGGAAGCCGGATTCGCCGTACTTATTGTAGGGGGTACCATCAGTATTGTAGCTGGGACGGACCTGTTCAGGGTGGGTGTCTAATTAATAACGTTAGCCATCATTGCCATAATCAAAACAATGAGCGACTGCAAGGTACGCAGTAATATACGAGAGTGAAACCCCCTTAATTCGAAAATTTCAGCAAACAATTGCAAGGGTGACATACGCTCGGGTAAGACATTCGGGTTGATTACTTCCTCCTCGGAACCCTTGCGGCGGCGGAACCGGCCGAAGAAACCGCCTCGCCTGCCGTAACCAGAAGTGTAGTTGTTGGCAGGGCTGGGACCGAACCGGTGTTCCTTACGTCGATGACGAACTAGGACGACTTCGACGAAGGCGGAGATTAGGAAGAAGACACTGGATAATGAGTAAGTTGTAGCTCCATAATCGAGACATAGCCAAACAATTGGTTACCACTCACATTGCGATGATTGAAACGGCCAAGACCGCCTTCTGCATCTGGCAAACCTGTCGGAAGCTGGGCAGTCCGGATCCAAGGCTATCTGATGCAGAATGAGTGCCAAAGACGGTGTTGACGGTGTTGCTGCATGAGCTAGCACCTCCCCGATTCGCCTGTGCGACGTATATGAAGGCGCCCACGAAGGCGACGTCGAGAATGATCGCGATGCCCGATGTGAAGGGATGGCCAGCGACGCAGCAAAGCAGTAGCAGGCCAAGTATTGTGTATAATACGCCTACTCCCGATATGCCTTCAACCGCCTTCGACCATGTCGGGATGTTGATGTTATGCCGGGAGGCGACGGCGAGGAAGTATGAGAAGAGGGCTAGGACCACGGCGCAGCTTAGGAACTGCACACCTCGGATTAACCACTGCAGAGCTTTGAGTGCGAGGCCTGATTTGGCGCCCATGTTGACGATGTTTGTACAATTGGGTTGTACTCGTATGGCGGTGTAATAAGTATGTTTAGTCGTACGGAGATCGAATCCGGAGGCCCTTTGAAGATGTAAGAACTACGAGATTGGATGGATACCCAGGTTAAGTAGGTAGGTAGAGGATGGTTGTGGGGAGAACGTGGGAAATGGGTATTGGAAGTACACTGGTTATTAAAACTCGGAAGGGCGGCAAGAGTGGATGATCAAAACGGTCGATCATGGACCGCGGTAATTTGTAATTTGTAGATCCGAGTTCACGAATTCACTAAGTACATAGGTAGGTAGTGGATGGCTATGATGCTGCCGGCCTAGCGGTCTAATACTTATTAGCATCAAGAGAACGGTAAATTTTTTGAAAGACTTCAGAGATGCCTTGGCCGGATTGTTCGATGACGAATGACCCGGCTCAGACCATCTGTGTCTACATGCTCGACGCAATAGTAGCGATCTCTGTGGTGTTTGTAGCTTTGTCCTGCGACCCTACAACCCTGCAACCATCCATCCCATGACATCAACTGCCGGGACTAACGAGTCAGCCAAGTCCTGATTCGCTAGACCCAAGGCCAAAGCCACACGCTCACGTCACTTGGTCTGTGGCTGGCTCTAAGCCACATAACCTAACTAAGATAGGCTCGAGAAGTTGAGGCAGCCAAGTTAATCTAGCTATATATGTAAATTGGTGGCAAGGTCAAAATCCACTCTGTTCAAGTTGTCTTTCTATTGAAACTAGGATGTGGCAATCATGTGCAATGATATCACTTAAACGCAGATATGTCGAGGTGCACTCTTCGGAAATACCTTAAAAGATAGACAGTATGCTTAGGTAGGTAGAAGTATACTTATGCACGCGGCTCCCGTCCGCGTCGTTAGACCCGGACCCTTCGGCGAATCATCATTACTCGGCGAAAACGTTCTTAGCATAATTATACAGTTCCGAAGATGTGTTGAGGAACGATCTACCTCGTCTCCAGTCGCAACCCTCAGTCTCTAGCGGAATGGAAAGCTAGCCGCGTTCTTGGCTAGCTGTGGACCAAGGTGAACCACTGGAACTTGAACCAGGGCTTGAAATTCTTGGAGCTCCAGCATCAATGCAATGATATAGAATCTGCGCGTCAACTGTTGACAATAAGCTTTCACCGTTTCGACTTCCCCTTGCCCTTCACCTTTGAAGCCTTTTCTTCGTCCACAAAATCCTTGATAATTCCATGTAGATCCGCGTTTCTTCTGGCAAGTAGCAGAACATCGTCGGTAGTGATGGTCGACCGCCCTGCATGGCGACTAAAGCTCTCTAGATCCAGTGCGACATTTTCTGATGATTCGTTAGTCATAAGAAGGCATGGTAGACGTCGAGGCGGCGCTACCGATTTGAGACCAAACCAATGCAGTCAGAGCACCGATGAATTGGGGAGTTACGTTGCGGTTTCTGCGCAGCGTCTCTTCGTCGACCATTTTACCGACTGCGAACCACAATGCAGCCTTCAGCCTCTGGTACACGACGCGCTGTCAGTGCGAAAGCTCTTGCTCATGATATGGAGTGCTACAATCGCCTGTTCACTTACTTCTCGGACGTCGTCCCCGTCGTCGGGATTGTCTGCCATAGTGGGCCGACTTCCTCTACATAAAGTGTTGATATAGCGTTATTGATGAAGGCTACCGCTTATTGGCTTGACGCGCAATGAATGGGATGGGGATGGTAGCCCACGTACAGGAGAAGGTAGGCTAGGATGTTAGTGCTAGTGATACCTACGTTAGGTGCCATATGTACTTGTAGCAAGACGTAGGTACAGCATACCTTGTCAACACTCTAGGTACGCATAGATACCTGTGGGGCCGGATCGCCCGCCTAGCAAGCTTAAGTTTTATTCCCTCGGTCGCAAACTCAAAATCACTTCACTATGAGCGTACTTTACCTCCTTTTACCTTTACCGACCTGATAATTCTGTATATATGTCTTTTCCCTCATCAATCCGCTCTGTTTTCCCTAATACTATGTTTGCTTAGATCTATCGCACGGCGAATCCTCAACGATCGAGTCGTAATACACCACCCACACCCTACATCGCATCGGAACGAATAATTGTCTCGTCAATTCGCCTTTCACGGTTTCTCCCGTCGAACCTCGAAAACAAAAATAAATCGATCTAATCATGTCCGACGAACTCACCGGGCTCTTCGTCCATTTGGGCGAGTCAGTGTGGAAACTGGTCACACTGGTCACGGATCGCACCACCACCAATGTAAGCGCCTCTTTCGACAGCATGACAGCGCAACAATGGATTCGCCTAGTCGCTATCGTCGGGGCTTACGCGCTGCTACGCCCGTACGTAATCAAGATGGGCGCAAAACACCAAGAGAAACAGTTTGAGAAGGCCCAACAAGAAGACCTATCCAAGATCTCACCCAATCAGCTCCGAGGGGAGCTCGGTATCCCCGAAGAAAGCGACGATGACGAGGAGGAAGGCGAAACGACGGCGGCGGATTGGGGCAAGAAGGCACGGAAAAGGCAACGGAACATGATAAAACAGCTTCTGGATGCTGAGGAAAAACGGTTACAAGAGACGATTGACGAACAGGAGGACAAGGATATAGAAGAGTTCCTCGTCGGATAGAGCCCATACGAATTCGAAACAACAAGATAGGGCAACCGCACATAAACCCATCGTCGTCGATTACAATCTACAGCGATGCATCCTAAAAGTCTCTACCGACTTTTCACTGCACGAGCGTCTTGTGACTCTGGCGGTATGGTAAATCGTAGGATTAGAAAACTATTGCCTCGCTGGCGACGTCTCTGTGGAACGACACTCGTTATATTTGAAATGCTGCGAGAATGGGAGGCCATATCGGTCGGTCCAGTCTTCATGTTCCCACAATCTTGTCAATCCTCGTGCTTAGCATGACTTGCACGGAAGTATCTATGCGACGGTGGCTTAACACGCATGGTTAATATGATCAAAATTTAAGTATGCCTACCAACGTTGTTTTGGTCAATCGTCACAACTTCCGTCGTGCCCTGACTGTGTATGTATATATCTAGTTTGGTTTAATGTCGAGCACTTGAGTACCTATGTTGTCATACCCCTGTTACTACCCCAATGACAAATTCGTAGTGTTGTCGGGGTAGTCTAGACCGACATAGCTATTTTCACATATGTACATATCTAACCTACCACATCAGAGCAAGCCTGAGGATTGTCTCAATTGCTCTCCCGGTACCATCATAGGTTTTGAGAGAGCTTCCACGTCCTTAACTCCTATAGCTGTGTTGAACGTACTATTTCCTACCTAGGTAGCATTCCAACATGGTTCCCGCACCGCTACAAACTCGATAAGGCGGTATTTGGGAACCGTTGACTATGATGGTACGCTCTGCCTATCATCATGTCAACAACTAGTCCCGAGCCGTCCGGAGACGATCCGCAGGATTGCGAGGCCGGCGAACAGGTCTCTGTATATTCAGCGCTCATCCGCAGACCGGAGAGTGATGGCCAGCTTCGGCCGCAGCACAAGCAACCGACTCTCACACCCCTCAACTGTCTTGCCCTGGTCATCGGCCTGCAAATCGGGTCCGGGGTTTTCTCAGCACCTAGTCTGATCGCCCAGCACGTCCGTTCGCCCGCAGAAGCCTTGGGTGTTTTCGTCATGGCAGGTCTACTCGTCTGGACCGGCGCGGCATCATTTATCGAGCTAGGACTACTTGTGCCTTCCAACGGAGGAATTCAAGAGTATTTACGAGCCAGCTGGGGTGACTATACGGGTTACTTGTTTTCTTGGGTGTGGGTTGGCATAGTGAAACCCGCTGGCAACGCAGCCATGTCTACTATCTTCGCAGATTATACCCTCAAGGCTTTCCGGCCGTCTGGTACGATTTCACCATATACTACCAAGATCGTGGCCCTCGGCTGTGTAGCCTCATTAACAACAATGAACTGCCTCGGTAAAACAGCGGGGGCAAAAGCGGCTAATGTATTTATGGTACTTAAACTTGTTGCGCTTGGAAGCATTATTGTCATTGGGTTTGCAACCTACGCCTTTGGCTATGGGGAGGGTGTACCGACCTCAGATGCTGGGTGGTTTGACCGGGATCAACCAGGCCTCGGCGATCTCACATTATGGGAATACCTTGGCAACATGTCCACAGCCGTGTTCGCAGCTCTTTTTTGCTATGGGGGTTGGGAAAGCGCAGGGTTTGTCATAGGAGATATGGCGAATCCTGCTAGGGACCTTCCGAGAGTCATCAACGGCGCGATGACCCTAGTAATCGTCGGGTTTTTCTTGATGAATATGAGCCTGTATATCTATTTACCACTCGATGTAGTCAGGGAAAGCAAAGCGGTAGTGGTTGTGAGTAATTAATGCCCTTGTGCAACAAGTACCGACATGTGTAGTCAGGCTGATTACTCTGCAGGAATTTGCTAGTCGAACAATCGGAGCGTGGGGTGCCATCGTATTCACTATCGTGGTGGCTATGTCAGCTATGGGCGCGGTAAACGTAAATATGTTTGCCGTCGCGAAGCTCTGTGTAGTTGCCGCACAGCGTGGTTATTTCCCTCCCATACTGGCAAACTTGCATTGCCGCACCGAGCAAGATGAGACACATTATTTTCGCCAGATCTTGGCTTGGCCTTTTCGACTACCTGCTTTGGCCTTCGCGAGGCTGACACGCCGGTTGCGGTGGGAGCATTCTGTACCTGTGTACGTTTCACTCCAAGTTCGTGATGCATGCTTGGTTCGTAGCCCAAGTATTTTCTGTGTTAATACATTATGTAGATTTGCACTTCTTCTAAACGGGATCCTCGCATCGTTCTTCGTACTGGTTGGCAGTCTTACTAGGCTTATTACACTCATAGGTATAACGCAGCCTTTTGCCCGTTGTTGAATAATAATATGTGAGCTGTGACTAACATAGTGATAGAGATGATTAAGTTTTCCTGCTATATGATGTCGGTTCTAGGAATATTCATCCTAAGACGAAAGGTCAATAAGCAGGCGCCAATGGGATCTTATTCTACGGATAAGACATATAGAACATGGACAGGAAACCCGATCATATTTGCATTTGTTAGTGGGTTGTTGGTCATAAGGGGAGCATTGTCGGCGTCACCCCAGGCACCAGCCATCCTCGCTCTTAGTATCCTCGCGTTAGCTGTGCTCTACAGGAGATTTAGTCACCGTGCTGACCAGCTACCTCCGCCCGATTAGAATAGAAGCTTGGGCGTCTCGCCCTACATGTAAGGGCTGTTCATATAAATACGACATGCAAGACTTGGTATCACCCGTCTCGCTTGCCGACGGCAATGCGCCATTACATTGTATCCCGCCCATTGATATGACGTTGTAGATTGTGGGCATCGGTCACTAGCATTAATAAATCGGCGTTGCGGGACCACGAGATGGTTTTTTTGGTACCTTAGGTAGGTAGGTAGTCGACAACCAGTGTACATGCTGCATGTACGCAACCGTCCTCTCACTTGAACTACCTAACATCAGGGGCGGCGAAGCCACATATAGACTACGGGGAGCGTAGCCGCCGCGTGAGAGCCCACACCTCAACCCGACATTCAGACCGGCCACACACCAACACGCCTAGAGGAGATACCGCCCGACTTGTATTCGGATGATGCCCTCGGGTTTCACAGTGGCGGCAGCAGCAACAACGCTAATATCAGACGGCAAAATAACAAGCCCCCTGAAGACGATTACGATGAAATGGTCATACGCACTATATATGTGAAATCGGAAGCGTTATGGATATCAACTATCCTAGCATCTACCTGGTTACGACGTAGCATAGATGGGATATGCGAGGCTGGCGACACAAAATGGTCTAAGACGAACGAAAAGGGAGGCATCGGTGACACGCAAGGCCGTGTAACGCGATGACATGCGCATTAGAGTAAACCTCGTCAACAGCTCGAGACCCTCCGCACGACCCCTCACACAGGAATCAATGCCTGCAGGCCCCTTTGCCCCGTTAACATGGAGCGGATTCGTAACAAACAAGGACTACCTACTACTTCCCCAAATTACATAGGGGTTGGAGGGCGGGGTTCACCCATTACGAACATGACGTATGTCGGTGTTTGCTGGAGAATCAGAAACATTTTCTCGAGCACAGATTTAATGTTGTTGTCTCTTGAGTGGACTCCAGCCCTACGAGCCTCAGTACAGTCTTATACATACGTTGTAGGCCCCGCCTATCATGTATCCTTGGCGTTGTCATCATACCCCACTCGCACCCCGGTCGATCGAAGATGTCACGTGCGACGTGGGATCCACTATTATAGGTACGCCATCCATACCTTAGGTGCCTCAAGTATGTAGGTACAGCAGGATCGACAGGTATGTACTACCCTATAGGTGTCCGTACTATTGGGCAGGCAGGTACCTGTTTACAATAAGTATGTACCCAAAGAAAACCAACCGACTTACTATCATCCCCGACGCCTGTGAGCTTTCTACTTAGTCCTACAAGTCTTCCTTTCCTGGTTCTGGTGCCTCCTCTTCAAATTTAGCGAGAAGCGTATCCGTTACCTCGCTCATAATTTTTCCTTGTAGCCCTCCCTCTCGTGATTTTTGTTTCTATTAGGCGGCGTTAGCGATTTAGTCATCTCTAGAGAAGAGTCAGCGGGGCTGTGTATGAGGCATGAGGAGCTGAGCATTTGTTTGACTGAGCTGCACATTTACTACGCCAGCGTCCAGATACAATGAACTCATCTCACTCCTTGCCTTCCATCTGTGACTCGCACTAATATGGGTGACTCTGGCGTCGACAGCTTGTTGAAGAATGGCTACTGGCCAAATTCCAGGGCTAGAAGCCCATACCCAACGAAGTGAGTACGGGACTCAATATCAATCACCTCTAAATCGGGTACCCGATCTTTCTGGTCATCGGGCGAGGCTGACACGGCCCTTTGCGCGTCGCAGCAGTTCAGATACATACCAAAATCCAAGTTACTTGTCTCAGAATGACCAAGCAACTCCAAGAAGGGTTCCTTACCATATCGGCTCCCGGAAACCACCACCGCCTCCGAGTGTAGAGGATGAAAGTGATGCGCTGGCGAAGGAAGCGGGGTCAGTTGTGTGGAGCGTGCCGTCTGAAGAGCCTACAAATCGTGGCGATCCCGACCAATATCCAATAATCCTGCCTGTAGATGAATACCTACATGAACAGAACCCGGAGAGACGGTTCGTGCTCGTATCAAACCCGTCTGATTCATCATCCGACATATCTAGCTCGGGAAGGAAACCAAGTCAGCGTCGCACGTCAGCTGAACGGCCGGTCGAGCTTGACCCAGAACCGGCCTCTTACGAAGCAAACACTGGCCGCAAGTACGGGTCACCTCCCCATCGCGAGGATAGGGCAAATGGGAAGAAGGAGACGCAGCTTGAAAACGAGCATCGCCGTAATCGGCCTGGAGATCTGCCTCCTATTATAACCGATGCTAAGGATGGAGGACGGCGATCGCACGATGCACGACGAGCAAGGTCGACGGCGACTGATGGTCGTAGTGAGGACTACTTCTCGCCTCAGCTCTCCTCTGCAAGTTCTCGAGCCCCTCGTGACCGTTTGTTGTCACCAGAAGTCATCGAGCACTCCACGAGTGGGCGTGATCGACCATATTACAGGGGTGGGTCGAACCCAAATCCCCCGGGCCGCGACCATTCGAACCAACCTAGTAACATCCGGCACCCTGTGAACGACCGCACATACAAGGGGAGAGAATCCAAATCGGTTCACTCATCCAGCCCTACGCCCAATAAACGGCGCACATCAGAGATTCGTGACCCCGCAAGACACGGCCCAGAAGAAACATACGAGCCATCGCGTCAAACTGTCGATAGGCCATCATCCAGATCTGGTCGCAAAGTACCGTCCTCGACGAACTCTCAATCCGGTCTCGACTCTGGCTCGCCACGACCCTCAACCGCCAGAAACACGGTGACCCCACCATCGTATAGCGATGCTTTCTACTCTAGTGAAGATGAGGCGCGGCTGCGTGCCGATCCTCGAGTCGGCAGATCTGGGATGCTAACGGGCAAAACGGAGTATCTAACTACACCCGTAGAATCACGGAGCGCGGGCCGAAGGAAATCCAGGGGCCAATCCCCATTACGTTCACCACAGCGATTTCAGAATTCCCTTTCGGATTCCTACGCGGGTTCTTCGAGTTCCCGTAGTGCAACATTTCCAAGAGAATCGACAGCATCTCGCGATGAAAATCACGCTAGGCGAGCCCTGCCTCGCTCCCCCACAAAGGGATCTTTTACTACAGCCCAGAACGTTATACCCTCCACAGGAGCAGCGGCTACAGTAATATCGAATGCTCCAAGTCCCAGTGCGTTGGCTGAGCATCATCGCTCCCCGGCCCCCGTTTCGCCAAGGGCAGGTCTCGCCGTAGATTCTAGGGCGCAGGCTTCAACTTCCTCCGGCTCAGTACCAATTCCCACGACTTGGCCGCCACCAAATTTCGAGCCTCCCAAGAACAGCACAAGCTCCAATCCACCAGTTAGCTCCTATAGACGGTATTCTACTGATATCAAAACCGGCGAGCTCCCGGATATCCCGCACTGCCCTCGTACGCGCGAAGAGGCCGGGCATATGGACTGGTTAACTTTGCCTCGATGTGATAACTTCAATATCTGCCCGTCGTGCTACAACGCCAACTTCGCGTCAACTGAGTTTGCACACGAGTTCGTGCTAATGCCCTTTCGCCCGATTGATCGACCACTAGCATGCGACTTTGGGGCGTCAGAGTTCTACCGCATCGCGTGGCTATTCACGCGCAAATACCGGCGGCCTGACCTGGGTTTATTCCACAGTCTAACCAAGATCGCAGCGCAGAGCCAGCCGTGCACAGGGTCTCGTGAGGCATCGCGCATCTGGTACTCGATTAGGGACCCAAGCACTAAGCGGCCTATCAACGAATTCACCGTGTGCGACGCGTGTGCGAAAACAGTCGAGACGCTCCTGCCAAACCTGATGGGCTTATTTGTGCCCTTAGACTCGCCCGCCGAGCCGACGCGCAGTATCTGCGCCATGCACAACGACCGCGGGCACGATCGTGGTCGGTTTCTTTTGTACTTTGATGCGCTAGAGGGTGCAGCAGATCGCGCGCTCGAGATGCGGACTGCGCCGAATGTCCAGGCACTCGCGGATCGCATTCGCCAACTTGCGGCGATCCCCTCGTGTCAGGAAGGCCGCATCGTGCCCCATGGGTACTGGCACACGATGCGCAAGGTGCCAATACTCGTGTGTCCTGAGTGTTTCATAATGGTCGTACAGCCGCTTCTCGACGGCAGCGAAGACCTCACAGTTGCGGGCCAATTCCACCATGAGCCTGTACCTTTGCAGCATGCCGAGTGCATGCTGTTCTCGGATCGTATGCGTAGTGTGTTCAATCGCGCCGTCATAAAGAGAGATGTTCCATATCTTCAGGCAAAGGTTGACGAGCGCATCCAGAGGAAAGAAGAGTATGACGCTCGTCTCGAAGCACTGCGACGCCGGGGGCCTGGGACTCCCTGGGCCCAAGCTGAGACAGAACGCGTTATTAAAGAGTGGAAGAGGTTTGAATAATGCCCATTATGGCGCTGACTCTTACTACATGATGGTATGTATGACGAAGAAAGGTGGGAAAAAGGAAATAACTAGGTTAAGGGAACCGCATAGACATGATATATGTATGACAAGAATACTGGAAGGTTTGGGCCTATGGGACAAGGTTTTGGCTAAAGGATTTAGCTTCAGGCGTGATGATGATATTGATAAAATATACTGTAACCATTTATTGCGAGTGAGATGCAATTTGCAGACTTGCTACTTGGTTGGGGATAACGACTAGAACGATCACGATAAAATATATATAGTCCAGTCAGTTATTACTACGACTGTCGAAAAAGCAATTTGGCGCAGCGAGATGACACAAGAGGCCCAACACCTCAGCTTAGTATTGCTCTAGTTGAATTAGCTGATAAATAGAACATCGCTGTCTTGCACACCTTATGCTTGCAAACAAGGTGCAAACCCAGTGCTCCAACTAGATTTGCGGGTCGTAGGTATTCTACAGTGTCGACTCGCTAATTGTGATGGCCCTAATCTTCACAAAACCAGAGTATACGAGGCTACGATACTAAGCACATCAAGGGAGTTCTTCTTCATGGCTAGGCACGAGGCACCAGCACACAATGAAAAAAAGGTATTGGACATCAAAAATTACGTCCGGTACGATCCCGAAGGATAATACAGAGCAGTTGACTCCGCGCTGTGCAATGCAGGTCTCCCACCCTACTGCTCGAAATTCAGGAGCTTCAAACAGTCGAACAAGGTAAGTATGAAGAAGAAAAGGAAAAGAAAAGGCCAGAGAGACGGGAGGGAGGCGGCCTCTATATACTAAAATTTAGGGCGGTGTGGAGGGCGGTCAGTGAATTGTACCGGCAGAATTCAGTAGGCAGAAATGTGAACTGTGGAACTAGGTGGGCGACGAGAAGATTTGATTGGACAGGTGAAAGCACTATTGTTTTCTAGCAAACTGTCTAGCCTAGGTGCTTCGATAAATAACTATGGCGGTATATTCATTTCTAGTGAATGCTAGGCTTTGATAATGGAATATCTTCCAAAGTCATTCAGCCACAATGGCACATTAAAAATGCCCCGCCAGACCCCTGCTCCCTCCCTAGCCCAAACGCGTCCTAGGTGGGCTTTCGCGTGTCATCCATCTATCTCCCCATCGGGACGCGTTTATTGGCAAGTAAGTGTGTGCTGGTACAGGCTGTAGGGTCCTCCATGTCTGCAACCCCATCAGCTCTTTTTACTACAACGAACGTGACTTAGAGAGAGGCTAGACAACCTAAGATTACGGAACAACCTGATTAACAATACGTAGAGACCGATCGCTTCTTCTCAAGGCCTGCATCGACAATGGCCTATTGTTGCACTGTTACTTGAATCGACCTTCTTCCCACGACCGACCTCAATCGCCCTTTGTATTGCCGAATTGCGCCCATTGTTCATTGTTCCCACAGCCGGGTACCTCGACTCTATTCCGATCGTCCTGAACCACCCGTGTTATACATTGTACGCATAAAATAAGCACCCACGAGCCCGCACACTTCGTTCCGTGCTGTGTCCATGCCTCTTCTTCCAGTGTCTCCGAATGCGCAGGCGTCGCACGTAGCAGCTGGGAAGAGACCACACAACGATTTTATCGAGGTCTCGGTCGATGCCCCGGACTGCGAGAATCTCTCGACCCAGAAATCAACTACCACCACATCTACGGCAACAATAGAGTGCCAAACAATAGAGCATCAAACAATAGAGTGCCAACCTCGTAAGCACTCCGCACACTATCTATAAATTCACCCCATCCGACCTTCCTCTTCCTTCTTCTCCTCTCTTCTCCCTCTCACTGCTCACTCAACTTCCGCAACTATCCGCCTTAGTTGAACCATTCTAAATAGCATCATCTACAGAGCCGCTTAGCCCACCCGTTATCAAGATGGCTTCTCCAGGAAGCAGCCCAGCTGCTCTCACCGAAACTAGTTCCAGTACACCCACTCGCGGCTCCCCATCACCAAATGTCACACCCTCTAAATCTACCTCACCTAAGACCGCCTCAGAAACTCCTGCGCGACAGCAGCCTACTGCGAAACCCTCTTCAGCCTCGAAGAGAAAGCGTAATCTGACTGCGGAGGAAAAGGAAAAAGAGCGAGCCGAGAAAAAACAGAAGCGGGACGAAGCCGCAACGGAGAAAGCTAGAATCGCCGCTGAGAAAGAAGCCATCAAGGCTGCTAAAGCCGCCGAGAAAGCTACCAAAGCCGCTGAGAAAGCTACCAAAGCTGCTGAGAAGGCCCGTATCGATCAAGAAAAGGAGGCGCTTAAGGCTGCTAAGGCTGCTAAAGCTGCTGAAAAAGCTAAGGCAGATGCTGCGAAAGAAGCCAAGAAGCAGAAGAAGCAGGAAGAGGAGCTCGCGGCTAAATCAAAGAAGGAAAAGCAGCAGAATATGATGGCTAGCTTCCTGAAGAAGGCCCCTACCGTACCTCACAAGACGAATGATCCTATTACCGCCGTCAAGGCTGATACCGGAAGCCCTTCATCAAAACAGGAAGCGAAGCCTACAAAATCGACTTATGAGCTCAACTTCAAGCCTTTCTTCGTCAAACGTGGAGTTACCATGGCGGCGCCTCTATTCGAAATGGACGATACGACGAAAGAGGCGAAGTCAGCTATTCTTGATGAGTACATCCGTGGTGATCGAGGCGAATTCGCTCCCAAGCGCCCCTTCGATGCTGCAGAGGTGTTCCAATTAGCATTTCCGCAACAGCGCGGAATTATCCCACCAAGTGTCAAAAAGATCATGGAGAAAATACATGGGGATAACTACCAGAATTCATTTGGCATAACAAATGCGAGAAGCGAGTCACAGACGGAAAAGCTTTTCATCAATGCTCAAGATCAGCTTGACAATATTCCCATGAAATATATCCGCTTTTACGAAGATGTGAGGCCAGCCTACTTCGGCACAGTCACAACATCCATGACGCACCACCAGCTCCGAAAGCTTTCTCGTAGGCCTGCAGGAAGAATATTACCATTGGCCTACGACTACGACTCAGAGGCCGAATGGGTTGAGGATGATGGCGAGGATCTCGACGACGCTGAAGACGACGAAGAAGATGTCGACGGTGATGAAGAAATGGATGACTTTGTCGACGACTCTGAAGCCATTCCCACGATCATCCGCCCAGGTTTCGAGGCCGATAGCATGCCCGTCAGCACGGGCTTGTGTTATGAGAACCAGAAGCGCTTAGGACCTTGTGCTACCGTGTACAAGTATCGACTAGAGTTTCTCCTAGGTAAGTTTTAGTACATGTTGCATTGATTAGCTCCTATTAATGCCAAATGGATTCTCTAGAACATCACTCGATGATAAACCCTTTCTCTACAGAGTATTGGCCGACGCCGGTAAAGAAAGCTGCACCTTCTGCTACGGCATCATCGACGAAAGGAACTATTACATCTATGCTAACGCCTGCCGCCACTCGAGACACAGCCACTTCCGCTCCCGGCGTGACGCCGGATTTGAAAGATGGGGTTCCGCATGATATCCTTGAGGATTTCAAACGGGCTTTACTAAGTGACGAGTGCAAGGATTATTCGAAAGCTACCGTCATTGAGATGCTAGCTAAGAAGTTTACTAGTTGTACCAAAGCACAGGTGAAGGTGACGTTGGATACGATTGCCCACCGTGTCACACCAGCTGGAGCAACGAAGAAATCCGTCAAGACATGGACCCTGTTGCCTAACTTCGGCCTCCAGGAAACTTAATTGTTCAAAGTCGACTTGTTTTTTGTGTTTGGAATTTGCATGGAGTTTTGGGGCCC
Source organism: Nemania abortiva (assembly GCA_022578505.1). Lineage (NCBI taxonomy): Eukaryota > Fungi > Ascomycota > Sordariomycetes > Xylariales > Xylariaceae > Nemania > Nemania abortiva. The sequence continues at coordinate 72,495 of MU392622.1, read as the reverse complement.
CACATCAGAGATACCAACCGTGTCTTCAGCATGATTTATTTGACTGGGAGGCATGTTGCTCGCATCCTAATGCTCATACGTCGCTCAGGGAGAGCACGAATACCGTCACATGCGTCGTGTCGGTTTCTTTTTACAGCAAAAAACAGGACGAGGGAAAGGCGTAGAATCTGTACATAGAGAACTATTGAGATGGCATAGACAGTGCCATTCTGCATGATAATTGGTCTTGGCCAGTAGATGGAGTAAGGAGTTGGGGATTTTGAAGGGGACGAGGGATAACGAATATGGTGATGAGCCAATATGTACTTTTTGGCTTGCGTGCAAGTAGGGAATTCAATCTAATTCTCAGCTAGGTATGAAAAAGAGACTTCATCGTACCTACTTTCAGAGGCTTGAATCCTACAAGCCTAACTTCTTTAACCGGCTAGTGACACGACGCCTTAGCCTAGCACAATAATTCTGATACTGAAGAGGCGAGTTATAGAAAATGACGACATGTGGGCTTGTTCATCCAAGCCCATAGCTGTGAAGCCGAGATGACTATATCGTGTACTGAAATTGGCGAGAAGACTGCCGCGGATAATGCTGGCGGATCATCTCTCTTCCGATTTGGGGAGTTTAGTAGAGACTGGCGACGAAGGTTGTGTAGTAGCATGGTCTACGATAGCTATTCATACGGCACCTCCCCCTTTTCCGCTTGGTATGGGTTCTCATGAATTTACCTTCCTGCATAGATTTCCCTGACCAGTCTTGAATTAGAGAGGAGTAGAACTTGGGATAGGAAGTAGTAGCTGTAGATTGTTTAAACCAAAAGAAAAAAAGAAAAAGAAAAAAAACCATGAGGTAATAATTTATAGTTAGATTTCTGATATCCGTGGCGGAGTAAGTAATAGGCCAATACCTAGACCCTGGCCTACCTATTATCACTTCTCACTTATTCGACCAATGTGGTTCAATATAGACCATAGTTTACATAAACGAATCTGAGAAGAACCGGGCGAGGGCTGCAGGAACTTTTCTTAAGTAGCTCATAATACAGTAGGCATTTACTATTGCCCTACAATACAGAGACGGGTTAAACAAGTAAGCTGTTGCCAGTTGACTCGATGTCCAAAGTCCGCCGCCAGGAGCCAGCGCCAACCTTACAAGAACCTTTCAAATGCCATTCAATCATATCGCTTATGCCGCCCATTCGGATGATGGTCGTTCGACGCGCTGCCCGCTGCTCATGCTGACAGTCATAGGACAAACCCTCCGCTATTCGTACATATAAGCTCCGGGTTACTGCTACGCTTTGCCCCATAGGTTTGTTGTTTAGGTAAATACAATTTTGTAAGTCCCGCAACTTTTTGGGGGTACTAAAACCCTTACAGCCGCTGGCAACGACTAGTGGTCCCCTGCTAAGGCATCCATAAAGCCAATTGCCACTCTCGCCAGTTGACTTCGATGCTTTGCCTTAGACTCAACGGCGTTACACCCATGCCCCAGTCGGTAAGTAAGGCGTTTGCTGTCTCCCTATTTCTAGGACAAGACGCTAGCGATCTTGGCCGTTGTTCCTACGACGGCGACTGCAGGAGCGTAAAGTGACCAACCTACGATCGCTGATCCTCCTGTGTCTGTCGCGACTTATTATGGGGGCGCTTGTCGCCATGATGATTATGGGCTTTCTCGCGGCGTGATTCTTCGATCATACTTCGCTGTTGCATGCTAGTATCATGGCTCTTCCATTCGATCCGAGTGTCGTTTGGACATCGGAGTATGCGACGCATAGTCTCACTACGGAGGATGGTCAGGTTTGATGTTGGTTTGAACGCCGGCTGGGAGGCTCACTTACCGGATCTTGAGGACCTTTTGTCCAGTGTTTCTGGTCCAGATACTGAGAACATCCTCTCCATTACGCATACTAAGCACAATCCCACACAGTTCGTCAGATTCATCTCCAAATTGATCACCAACACAAGCCATAATTAGGTCTTCGTAGTAACGGTCCGCAACGCCCTTTTTCAGCCGTAGAATCCACTTCCCGCCATGCTTATTTTCTTCGTCCTCCCATATGGGCCGGACCCCCTCCTTAAAAAGATGGTAGTCCGATACGGTGGGAAGTGAGGACGGTCGCTTCAGGTGCGAGTAGGCCAGCCAAAATTCCTCGGTTGTTTTTACGGACATCATAGCGTGCAGTGTTTTATCATATTCGATGTAGCCATTTGCCTTAGTGATTGGTGGTCTATACCAGAAGACCCATGTGTCCCGAAGGGGGTGCGAGGACACAGCCGAGGCCTGCTGTCCCGCCTCCGAAATAGAGCTCATGGACGGTTTGCTAGTGGCGGTGGAACGCATGCTTTCCCTCGCAGACTTCTCTGCTGAGGGCGTCTTGGCTCCGACAGCGCCCATGGCTTGTTCAAACGGATTCGCAGACGTCTTCGGGGTCTTGGCCGAACCGAACGATGCGAATGCGCCCGAGCCGAGACCGAACTGGTTGGCACCTCCAGCGCTCGTGGGGGAGGCCAGAGCGCCGGGTGTGGTGGGCGCAAAGGGAATGGCGCCGCGGCCGTGCGAGGAGGTTCCGCCATTTCTTCGTGACAGGCTCGAGAAATCTCGGGGTGTGGTACTATCAGTCGGGCCTGCAGTACCAAGCGAAAGATTATTGCTACTGCTGCTGCTGTTTTGTTTTCTCAGTAAGCCAACTCAAATTCCACATGGGCGAGTCAACAATTCAGGAGACAGGCAAGTAGACAGACAGACAAACAGACAGACGTACTTGTTACGACGGGTCCATATTGATTCCTGCCTATCCATGATGATCCGTTGCTGCCCGCAGCCTGTAGTCTAGCAGTATTGGGAGGACGTGAAACCTAGGCAAGCCCCGTAGTTTCTCTAGCAATGCAGCAAGACAGGGTAGATATTTCTATACGGATTCTGACAATTTCTTGATCCCCTCCCCAGATCGATTGAGTCTGTCGGCGGGCGTGCAAAAGCAACCAGAGCAAGGGCGGGCGCTGCGTACCCTAAGAGGGCAAGGACGGACGACGATGACGATGCTTCGGACGACGTGAGTTTCTTTTATGAAGTGTGTGACGATCGAAGGACGTTGGACTCTGTCGAGCAACGCAGTGCAAGCAAGGGTGGCGATGACGATCGAGTTGGCTAGCTTCTGTTTGTTCGGGAGCAATTCGGAAAGTATACGAGAGGCGACGAAGACGCAGATGCAAACGTAGATAGATGCAGACGAGGATGCAGGTACAGTAGAGTGCCGTAGAGGAGAATTGATCTAATCAGCGGTGGTGGCGGTTTCAAGAAAATACTAGTAAAGATATTCTTGGTTGGTTGTGTGAACTGGAGAGCTCGAAATGTTTTCAAGACCAAGGCCAAAAACCTGATGCGCCGTCGACAGGTCTCCAATTCTACCTGCCTACCTCCTACTAACTAACTTACCACTAATCTACTGTAGCTAGTACCGCCCAGGTTACTCAAGGTACCTGACTGCATGTGGCGCTGCCCACTGCTGTCATTGTACCTACCTAAGAACGCTAACGAATCAGTGCCCAAGCACTGCATGCACGCACAATGCAATCGCTAGGTCAGGTAGGTAGTTAGGTATAACTACCTGCCTGCTGTGGCCACTCGCCTGTACCGCAGTTTTCCGCTCCACCGCACGCTGTTTTCAGCCTGATGGGTCTATGAGTCTTTGGTGAGTGGCCTCGGCAGACGGTGAGACATATTCCGAAATTCTGGGGACCAGACGTAGGTACCATGTGGGGCGCCAGCCCTGGTCTACATTTTATTACTTTTTTTTCTCTCGCTTGGTCATTCTCTTCCCTTTTTTCTCTTCAACCATTTTTTAAGACCACCGACTCAAATCATCGTCAGCCTGCTCTCCCATCACGGGTTACTCCTCCACGCTGCTGCCGATTCCGATGTGTGTGTCGAGAGTAATTTCTACTGGAAATTCCTTGCCTAAAACCATCATCACGAGGGCCCTTAATTGTTGGCCACCCATGATGCGATGATGACCTGAAGCAATGTACAGACTCCTATGTCTACCGTCTATTGAAAAAAAAAAAAAAAAAAAAAAAGCTATCGACATGACGTCCATGGATTGATAAGCTCCTACAAGGGTGAGTTTTATACGTTTCCCCCATCTCACCACCTGCATTGATGAGAGCAAACGTAAGGTAATCTGAGGAGCTCAGCCAGCATGGTTGAACTTGCAGAGAACAGGCACAGATCTGAGCATACTATTTCTTAATCCCTAGGTTGTACTAAATGAGAGGGAGCTGGAGAAGCTGACATCATCCCGAGCAGTTGAGAATCGCCTGAAAGTGCCCTATGTATTCATTGATACTCCTACGCATCTAACTACAATGGGTAGGCAGTTTGGTAGGTAGTTTCTATGTACTTGACGATGGCGCTGGGCCATCTAAGCTCTTAGAGGACCCAGGTAGACTTTCTCATTACATATATACGGCTCCTAAAAGCCTATTTACTGTTGAATGTGAGCCCACCTAGAGCTGCCACCTTTCATGGCTGGAGATCTGCACCCCTACTTAGGACTAGTTCAACGATCGTCGCACAACAGGGCAGGCCTACAACAAAGTAGACGAAGTACTTGGCTATTGCACTGTACGCCATATAAACTATTACGTCTATTCGTATAACTACTTATTCGATTGTTTATTATAAAAAAAGTACTAGTTAAATAAATGTCGACAGACCTAAGTAATTGTTTATATACACTAAGTTTTTTAGTATATACGCGTTTTATACGAGCTAGGGATACATGCAAGCTTAAGCGTTAGAAATAAACGCGACTATATAATCGACTTAGATACTTTTTGATACCTCTTGCGGGCTTGGCCCTTGTTGAGTCCTTGCAACTGCGCTGAGTACTCCGTAGAGATAGGTAGAAAATGGGGCTGTATTGCACAAAATGAGCAGGGGAGGGTCTCCAGCTACGAAAGGTGGCAGCTCTAGGTGGGCTTTTGAATGTTAGATGCGGATACTTATGATTAATTCTGCAAAGGTAAGAGATATGCAACCTGTACTTGTTATGCTTCTATATGCTCAAGACTTAGATAGCTTACCTGGCATACAAGACATATGCTAAAGTGTTAAACTATCATCATTAGCAACACGCAACCGGTACATTGCCAAACAAGTACTCAATTGTTGGTATCACAATTTAAGAATTTCATGGGATCATGTCAAATTTAGGATAGGCTGTTCGAAAACAATGGTGTAATATAATTCGCAATCCAGACTAACCCTCGTACCTACAGTCCCCAAACTGCACTTCCCCTTCATCATCTATCATCGACCGAAGCAGCCCCCGATCAATCCCTTAACTGGGCTAAACACTTAGTTGCTGGCGCGGCGATAAACACGCGGAAACCATCTTTATCATGTTATCATCCCTAACTGGACCGTCAAAACTGTGTCAGGTATCCATATCTCATTACAAAAGCTGACCGCCTAACGACATATACTTGTCTTGTGGACTTCTATAGCATGCGTATATAACTTGTTTGCATTTGCTCGAAGATGATGTCGTCATCTCAGTTCGGCCGCCTAATCTACTGGTCCTTGCCTAGGGAGTCGGCCTTGGCACGGAGATTGGCAGCAGTCGAGCCGGAGTCGTGGAAGTACCGGCCAAGCATTGGTTGCATGAAGGATCGGAAAATGAGTTGGGCACCACTAATGGAACGTGAGCGTGAGTAAAACATGGGGATAGAGATTTGAACTTGGTCTTACCCAAAAGTGGGGAGCGACAGCCAGAGCAAGAAAACAAACTTAAATGTATAGTAGAAAGGGAACCAGTAGACAACGCTGATGAGGCTTTCAATCACACTACGCTAATTAGTGACCCGATTAAGGTGTACTGGGACTAGTCTGCTTTAGCTTACGTGAAGAAGGCGAAAACAACCCAATACTAGAGCATCAATTAGCATCATTTCTGGTCTTCACCTTAAAGCACATGCGAAAATATAGACATACGGTAAGCCACTGGGTGTCATCGGCTTTGCTAGTGCTGAACAGGGCAGCCAGAGAGTAGTAGCCAGGGATAACGAAGCCGGCAAAGTTGGTCAACAACTGGCCGCCGATGTTAAAGACAATAAAGAAGAAGTAGAGGGTAGCAACGCCGATGACAGCGTAGACCTTGGGAACAGACGACTGCTTCTCGAGGTTGTTGAGAACAGGGTATTTACCCAGCTGTCGAATGCGAAGTTAGCGCTAATTCATCAAAGCTTCAAGGGACGTGCACGCAACAGGGATGAAAGCATACCTCACGATCGAGCTGGGAAATGTATTGCTGGACACGATCCTGGGCCGACATATTTCGTGGGCTGTTAAAAATAGTCTATAGAAAAGAAATAATAGTGGTCGGCGGGAGAGTAGGAGCTGATGCTTTGATGCTCGGATGGTCGGATGCTCGTGCGCGGGGAAGAAGTTGTTGATGATGAGGTCAAATATTGGTCGGTGTATTGTACGTATCTACCGGCATTTATCACTTTAGGGTTAGCATCGAGCGATCAAGCCACTGTGCGTACTGGGCACGAGCGCACAAGCGAGCAGAGGACAGAGAGGTTGGATATGGCATACAGGTTTACTGAGCAGGGACTTCTCGGTGCAATATAGAGCAGCAATGTTGGCAATACTCGGAGGAATGGTATCTTAGATTTGGATTCGAGGGGGGGAAATTGTTGTGTTAGAATGGGGATTGTGGGAGGAGGGGAGGTGTTTAAAGATGACGAGATGGGGAGGGACGGACAGCTCGAGCTAGGAGGAAAAGAGCCTAGCACAAGATTAACAGGCGATGGCGGCAGATACGGGTGACGAGCATCGCCCTAGGTGATAGGTGCCAATCAATCAACCCCGCTGCTTCACCGTGGACCTTGGCTTGTTTTCGATTCACTGATCATCTCTCTATCTGCCTGGTGGCGTAGCACTGTAGCTCGCCTAGGTATGGGTACTTGAGGTCAGTCAGTACCTACCTAATGAAGGTAACCATACCAGCACAGACACCTGCTAATTCCTCCTACTGGCGGTGGCTAGAACTTTTATGCACAGGCTCACCGGGCAGATGACAGCTAGTCTCAGATTTAAGCTATGGTTTTTGCAACTAGGTTATTTTGATTGATCCAGAGGAAGTATTCGAGCTTTTATAAACAAGTGCAACTCGGTCGATTCGATTGACATCAGAGTTTTATCATTCCTCATTCCAGGAAGATTACAATATACGTACTGATCATCTAATAAAGCAATTGTACTTGGTGAATGTGAAAGAATACTGAAGCTGTAGACTAAGCAAGTAAGTAATACATGTAGTAGTTGTATGCAGGTACTATTTCGAGTAACCTTACGACCTAATAAGTAGCGGGTAGTGGGTACGTGTAACTTGGAACAGAGCCGACCTGTCTCTATAAGTGTGTGGATGTGTATTTAGAGCTATATCGTAGGCAAGAAGGTTAGAAAGATATATGCCATGGGTGCTGTAGGTTGTATTTAATTGTTCACTTATGAGGATACCTACAGTATGTTACAAGTGCCTCCGAAATTCTTTGTTTTGCATCCTCAGGTCCTTATCCAATGACGTGCGGTAGCTAGAAACGCCACAGTGAATGGCTTCATAAAGACCTGGGTACTCACGCCCAGCCACTTCGCTCCCGGCTGTATCGTGCATGTACCTATTGTCAGATAACACGTTATTGTCGCCATGTACCTAGCCTATGTAGGTACATCGAGCTGTACCTAGTGTATTCCGGCTACCTACAAGCAGAGCATAAGACAACCGCCGAGACCCACTCCCCCAGGCCAGCCAGTCAACAACATTCACCCGTTGCCCCGACGAGTTTTTGTTGTTTGGACACACCTCCGCTCTCCATTTCTGTTTTCGAGTTCCATCCCAGAAGCTCAACCTGTCCTGCAGCTTTAGAGACCACAACGCCGGGATCCTTTTTGATGCTCGCACTAACCATCTGCAGCTTCTCCTCTATCAATTTCTTTATTTCTTAATTTGTGCCATTTGCCCTGCACCGGCCTCTCCACCTGCACCTGTCTGGGTCGTGTTTTGGCTTGCGCAACGAAATCCTCCGGGGTAAACAACCCTCGACATCATGGATCTCGGTCAGTATTTCCTCCTCGCACCACCAGCATAGACTGCACTGTATTACACTCTAGTCATCGTGCTGCTCCCCCCGACGTGTCGCCAGAAAGTGGGAGACCTTGACTGGTGTTTTGAAGATTTTGTATCTAATTGTCGCGCAGAACCCCAGCCTCCCGAGACCACCCTCATGTCGCATCAACACCAGAGAGCCCAGTCTAGGGCCTCCACCGCATCTATCCACAGCGCCGCAACACAGTCGAATCATGAACAAAGCCTGTCCTTGATGCATCACGGCAACTTTCAGGAACAATGGCCGACCAACGGCCATGGCGCTATGCCACACTCGAAGGAGATATCTGTTGTGGGGCACCAGATGGGACAGCAGATGACAAGTGAGGGAATGGTGCGTCCAGCAACGCAGATGCCATTACATCAGTCCTTCGCAATGGATTCCGGAGTACACCAGCCTGTCGGCCCGGCGATGCCTTTTCCTACTCTGCAACATGGTTTACCGACCGAATCATTTGTGACCGGTGCTAGCTTCACCGATGCCGATAGTCAGATGATGGACCGTGATGACCCCGATGAGAGCGACGTGGTAGAGGCTCCGCGCCGGAATGGCCAGAAGCCATCTTCCGGCCGACCAAATGCCAATAACGAGGTCGAAATGCGCCAGCTATTTAACGCTAGTCGTGACCGGACCCTCGAAGATGTGGCCAAAGAGTTGCATGGAAATGAGCGTGGCCCAAACTCAGAACGGAGTCGCCAAGTCTTTGCCATGTTATGGTATGTGGTCTGCGCAATATCGCTCAGGCGCGAGTTGATGGTGATTAACATTGTCTTCTAGGCTAAATCAGGTGTGTGCGAAGGGGAAGGGCTCTGTCCCAAGAGGGCGTGTCTACGCCAATTACGCATCCAGATGCGCGACGGAGAGAATAACAGTCTTAAATCCTGCTAGTTTTGGAAAGCTCGTGCGTGTACTCTTTCCTGGCTTAAGGACGCGCAGGTTGGGCGTTCGTGGCGAGTCCAAATACCATTATGTCAATTTCACATTGGCAGAGGACCAGCCTGAGGTCAAGGAACCGGCGGTCCAGCCAGCGCTTCCTATTCAAGATTCTTCGCAAGTTATAAAGTACATGTAAGTGGTCTATCTCCTAAAAATGATACTCGGAGCCAATCTAAAGGTTTGTAGCGCGACACAGGCTGCTCAACCAGCAAGCTTGCAGACAGTGAAGCCAGCGAGCTTGAATGCAGTGAAGCCAGCACTACCATCGCCCCAAACCAACCAGCCCTCTGATGGACTACCAACGTCGATGCCGATACACGCCAGGACGCATAGTATATATAACCAGCCCGACGTTTCCAGCATCGATCAGCTAGATTCATCAACAGCTAAGACGACGCTGCACCTAGCTTTCCCAAGAGATGGTGATGACCAATTTGATCAATCCCAGCCTCTTGTTCTCCCGCGGATCCAACCATTTCTACCAAAAGGCACTGATCCCGATACGGCCAAATCATTGGACGCTCTATATCGTTCTCACGGTACATCTTTAATCGAGTGTGTTCGTTATTGCAAAGAGAAGACGTTTTTCCATCTCTACACGTCCTTTCAAGGCACACTCACCATGCCTGTACAGAAGTTGTTTGCCAATCCCGACCTAGCGCCCTGGATAGAACAGTGCGATTTTGTTCTGTATCAAAGAATGGTGCGGATCATTGCGGGACTCACACTGCAGGTCGTGCCAAAAACTGTTCTCGATACTCTACGGAATATTTCGGAGCGACTAGTTCCTCATATTCGCGAATCTTTTCAGGGTCAGCCAAGACACGTAGTTCGGGCCAAGGAGGCTCCCGCTACCATATTTGCAGCGATCATTGACCGCGCCCTTCGAGTGAACCTCACAGCCCACGCGGCGGCCAATATGCTAGCGAACCCGGCGAATCGCACTAACATGTACATCGATTGGATCACTATGGTCCGAATACGAAAAATCGCTGAATGTGTACCTAGCAGGGGTATGGATGATCTCGTTCAAGTGCTGCTGAATGAGATGCGAGGTCTATTAGACCCCGTCAATGTTCCTTGGGAAATTGAATGCCTAACGCTTTACGGAGACATGGCCCAGCAGAGCATACAGAATCCACACGATGACGATTCCAGCACGAACAATCCCCAAAATATGCTTGAACGATGGGTTCAATTTCTTCGCTCTCTTCCCAGTCGCTTTCCATACTCAACGCCTGCCGACATCGTCTGGTGCGTCCAGAGAGTTGGAACCGAAGTCATGCGTGATCTCACCATCGCCCAAGGTAAGAGCTTCGGATCTTGGTGGGTCACGAAATGTTGGATCGATGAGATGGTCGCGTTTCTTGCGGAACAGGGTGGCTTCATGCAGACTCACTCCTCGATCCGTGCGGCCGATAACACTAGACGCTCAACCTCCGTTCCTATTGATACGGGTAACACAACCCAACAAGAGCGCCGGCGCAGCAGCGAGAGCGCAAGTTTAGATGTATCGCACGCATCAAACACGCAGGCTCAGCCAGATCGTGCTCCATTCCCTTCTCAAGCAGACAGCCATGACCCTCTGCAGGCCAATAACCCGGATGATAGTGGTATTGGAATTAGGACTCCCGAAGAAGACTTTCACATGGACAAGTTCGAGTTTCAGCAGAGCCACGATCCAAATTTCCGCGCTCTCGACCTAGACCAAGAAATGGCCTGAGGCCCTCCGATTCTTACCTCACCTGGCTACACAACAGCATGGTACATTCGTGGCTGAAAGGGTTTTCCAGCCAACCTGTTTATATTATACCATTTTGGCGTTCGCGGCGTTCGGTGTGTGCATCTAGACTTAGGAGGGTATTTGCTAAGGTGTTCGGCCTCGGCTGTGGCGGCGGTGTAGGTTCGGGGCGAAAATACGATCGTACGACGGCATGACTGAATTACGAGGCATTACGACTATCTGATGGCACTCAGGGGGCTCTAAACAACATCGGCAGAGATGTATCGGTGAGATTTGTTGGCATTGATCTCGTGTCTGCAGAGAGGAGTGTTTGTGGACCGGCACAGGCTCTGCTTGGATCTCACAACGGAAAAGGTCGGGCTTTTAAGTGTATAGGGAAAGCCTTCGATGGCTTTGGCTAGCAGTGTACTAGGATGGACACGGAAAGCTTGGAGTTTGACGGCTGGTTTGGTCATATTCTACTAACTGTTAGTAGGATATATAGGGCGGAACGCTACCTATATTGTGTGATACCCATAATGATACATTAACACAACCATAATGTACCTGGATGCATCCATCCCTGTTTTTAATTCCCAACCCATATTTGACGAGTGTTTTATGAAGTCGGCTACCTATCTGCTATCCACAGAATATGACTTCTCGGCTCTACCCAGACATAAGTAGATGCGGCGGTGGTAGTTGACAACACATGTACGTAGAAACCTATTTTGGCTAATCGGGTTAAGAATACTAGTGTACTACATGTCAGATCACTAGCTCACTCCTAGTAGCCGTATGTAGAATATTTACATGAATTGCTGGAATCTGTCCAATCTGAGATCCCAAGCCCCTATTTTCTTGATTTGTTGCGAACTACAATGACCAAGCCAAATCCCAGTCATGCCGCCCTAACAAGGCCGACCAGCCTCCTACCAATCTTCTGCTCTATTGCCACATCCCACATTTTCGTAACCGCATTTCTCTCTTCCACTCTACCCCGACTGCTTCGGAGGGTGCGAACGTCTTGTTGACACGAGACGTCATCAGGTTTGCTGGCTTTTGCTAACTAGGCCATTTGAAAGTGCAATGAGATTCCTTTGCTCATGAGATGCCTCGTCGCGAGCTATAATATAAGTTCCAACGAAGTTCGCGCGTTAGGACCAGCGTGGAATTCGGACCCTGGGCCGACACGGCATCCGAGTCGGCACGGTCGAAGGTCCCGGACCGGTACAACCCAGACCATTACAGGGCGGGATCAGTACGGCCTCGGCTTTCGGATCGGTACAAGTTCGTTCCCACGACGGACACGAACCCGTTTTACGTGGAAAAATGCCGTTGCTATTCATTTATATCATGGTGTGTTTATAAAAAGAAATATGAAGATGCAACCCTTGTAGTAAACATTTTGTAAATATGTTCTTTTCGTACCTAGTCTACTGAAGCGACTTCCTAGGAAGTCGCTTTCACCCAGAGAACTACTATTAACTACTAGGTACGATTTGTTTGGCTTCGTTATAAGGTAGAATTTTGCGCAATACAGGATGCCTACCTCTCAAGTATACATAAAAGCCCAATTGAATAGAAGCATTATGTATACAGTCCCGCTCTCCCACTTCTGAGTCTCTATGCCGAAGTTATTTACACGGGGTTACGATAGTACAAAATGCACCGTACCTACTATGTACATGCACAATCTGATAGGACCGGGTAGGATGTATCTTTGGATGTAGATGGGGCACCTAGGTACATAAGGTACCTACTAAAGGCACTGAGGCACTGACCCCACCCTTCTGACTCCCCCCGCGATGGTGGCCACGGATGAAATGAGTCGTACTTAGCTCTTAACTGTTTTTTTTTCGCCCTTCTTCCGTCTCTTCCCTGTACAAGCTCCGATTCGGGGCGACGGTAGTAGAAGAGAAATGGGGCGGCCTGGGCCGAACTCGACGCTCCCGTCGCAGTAGATCGTAGTGGTAGGTAGCAATATTTTCTGTTTTCTACTCTTCGATATTAATATTAATCCATGATTTGTTCGTCCCTCCACCGCCGCTGAAACTGAGCGCACACTCACTGCCCCGCCACTCTTTATTCTGTTCGCCTGCCTTCGAGGGTTCGGACCTTCGTGTGACTGTACCAGCGCCGCCCCATTCGTTCCCTGCCCATTGCCTGTTCTCCATTGCCTACCGAACATCAAATCGACGATGACTACCGAGACCGTGACCAGGAGCAATACCAGCGCCCGGGGTTGGATTGTGCAGAAGTTTGGCGGCACAAGCGTTGGCAAGTTCCCATGCAATGTTGGTGCCCCCCCCCCGTCTCTGCTCTCGCACGCGGCTAACCTAGTCCGACTTCGCACGTAGATTGCGCGCGACATTGTGCGGTAAGGCGAAGCCATTGGCCCTTGCCAGTATGTTTCACTGACTTTGGAGTCCCAGCGCGGGCTTGGCCTCAAATAACATCGCCGTTGTCTGCTCAGCACGAAGCTCTGGCAAGAAGGCAACCGGCACGACAAGTCGGTGAGTCACTCTGAGCCCCCCACGGCGCAACCACGATTGATTGAGCACTTCTTTCTCCCTTTTTCTCTCTATTTCTCTATCTGACCTTGGGGCAAACACAACAGACTCCTCGAGATCTACAAAAAGCTGCGCGATGTCTCTGCGGCAACCAGCAATGAAGTAACCAAGAACGAGCTTGTCGAAGACGCTAAGACGACGATCCGTGAAATATGCAGTGACCATATTACAGCTGCACAAATTTCGATCAAGAACCCCGAGTTACAAAGGGAGGTCTGCGACAACATGCAGGATGACTGCCAAGAGTTGATAGACTACATCATTGCTGCGAAGCGATTCAATCTCGAGGTCAATGCGAGGTCCAAGGATCGGGTAGTTGGCTTCGGCGAAAAACTAAGCTGCAGGTTTATGACGGCCATGTTGAAGGACAATGTGGGTATCAATTGTAACCACACAGTACTACGTCACTAACACCGACCTTAGGACGTCGATGCCGAATACGTTGATCTCTCTGATGTCCTGCATTACGACAGCACAGATCGCCTTAGTCCAGCCTTCTTCAAAGACGCAGCGGCCATTTTTCGGAAGAGAATACACGCTTGTGTCGACCGCGTGCCAGTCATCACTGGCTTCTTCGGAAATGTCCCTGGCAGTTTGATGGACGGAGACATTGGACGGGGCTACACAGACCTATGCGCCGCATTGGTGGCGGTAGGACTAAACGCAGACGAGCTACAGGTGTGGAAAGAAGTTGATGGCATATTTACAGCCGATCCAACCAAAGTCCCCACAGCACGGCTATTGGGCTCAATTACACCATCTGAGGCGGCCGAACTCACATTCTACGGTTCAGAAGTTATCCATCACTTGACTATGGATCAAGTGATCAAAGCAGAACCACCGATACCTATCCGTATCAAGAACGTCACGAATCCCCGAGGAAGCGGTACGATTGTCGTTCCCGATCTGATCCAGTCGCCGGCACAACAGATCAAGCGATCTCGACCCTCGGATGCGTCCTTACGAAAGACACCGAAACGACCCACAGCCGTTACTATCAAAGACAACATCACAGTCATTAACGTACACTCGAACAAACGTTCCATATCTCATGGATTCTTTGCCAAGGTCTTCTCGATTCTCAACAGTCATAGGATATCTGTGGATCTCATTTCTACAAGTGAAGTTCACGTTTCCATGGCCATCCACCAAGCCAGCTCATCTATCCATCACTTTGAAAAGGCTAAGGGAGAATTGGAAGAGTGTGGGGACGTCAGCATCCTCCTTGACATGGCTATATTGAGTCTTGTGGGAGCAGAGATGAAGAACATGATTGGTATCGCCGGCCGTATGTTTTCAACTCTCGGTGAACACAACGTCAATATTGAGATGATATCACAAGGTAGGATCGGCATACCTCCCTGTTGAACCTGAACTAACGAACTGTCAATTAGGTGCCAGCGAAATCAACATCTCGTGCGTCATTGACGCGAGAGAGGCTACAAGGGCTATGAATATATTGCACACAAATTTATTCACATTTCTAGAATAGCATACCGGGTGCTGTAGAAAAAAAAGGGGTTATGTTAGACGAGTGAACGGATATATGTTTGACTTTTTCCAGGCCTGCAACTTTCCCTTAGCTCTTTGGGATATGGCATTATTCCCGAATGTATATATCGATAGCATCTAGAGGGTTACGATCGTGCAATTAGACTGGAGTGACAGTAAAATGCTCGACAGGTTCAGCTCACCGTGTTTGCGAGTATTCTTAGCTTTTTACAGAAGAGCTCCCAGAGAAGAGAGAGCGTGTGCGATCCTGGGAATGATTATCTCGGTGTCTATGGATTGTGATGTTGACTTGCCCCTTTAATTAGACCGATTGATTGGGAGGTATACCGAAATGGACTATGAAATAGATAATAGAACATTCTCTTGCGAGATAACAGAAATCTAAGCCGTGCAAGATAATTAGATGATCGTCGTATAGCATGAGATCATTCGTTAAGACGCTATTAGAATAATTGTACTTGACGATTTTTAATCGCGATAGTCCTTAGGCCGTATCCGCGGATATTTCACGTGCAGGAGGAGGGTAAAACATAGGCTAGAATATGGTTTAGAAATACCTAGGTATCTATAGTCGGATGGCCACTTTCCCAAGGTTGTTAGTGTAGAGCCCCAAGCGAAGTACAATTCGGGCAGGAGCCGAACGATGCTACCAATCGGCAGACTCCGGTATGCAGAGCAGCATTCCGTGCGGGGAGGCATGTCGAATGAGCACGTTTCCCGGACTCCGGGGCGTTTAGTAGGCTGTTGACTATTTGATGCTTTGTAACTTTGCCATCCCCGGTTAACAGAATCCTCAGGCTTGTCGGTATAGTTTTTAACGCCGCTGCTAGTTAACGGTGAAATCTTATATCGTTTGTGGCACGACGGTAAAATAAATAGACACTTGACGGACATAATCGGGACTGCACGCCTCATTACACAGCGGGAAATGGCACTAAATCCAGACTCCAAAATCCTCATCGTGGGATCCGGCGTGTTCGGCCTATCGACGGCGCTCTGGCTCGCGCGGTCGGGATATCGTCGCGTCACGGTTTTTGACATGCAGGACACTGGGTCAAGTGGGTATGACCCTGGGGCAGGCATCAAATCTGCTTCTGCGGACAGTCAGTCATATCCCGAAGCTGCTTCTTCCCTGGTTGTAGAGCGTCTACAAAGAGGAGAGGCCCGGGGCTAGGAGCCGGGCATTCTCTATCCTGGGCGGCCTCCTAGTGTAACCGCTGACTCTAGTTTTTGGAAGTTAACAAAATCATACGGTTTTCGTACGGTAGCGAGATCGAGTACCAGCGTCTCGCGTCACAGGCCGCTGAGATCTGGGAGGAGTGGAACCAGGAGATTGCGAGCTTAGCTGAAGTGAAGGAGGAGGAGCTGCCGGGAGTGCTGCGAAGCGGCGAGAGAAAGGTTTGGAACAAGTGTGGATTCCTTCGCATGGGCGCCGGGAGCGAGTTTACAGATATCGAGCTGCAGACCCTCAAGAACATGGAGAAGGAAGGGATTAGAGATACTCAGTTTAAGAGTGATGATCCTGCTGGTGAGTTTCTGGCGGCTTCCGAAACCCCTCCCCTGGCTTATTTGTTGTTGTACGTTATCTTGGTGTTTTAAGGGCTCGCGATGGAGGGGAACAGGCGTATATCAAATTGGCTAAACTTTAATGTGGTTCTCTAGATGTTGAAAGAGCGCAGCGCAGCGGTTGGGCTCATAAACTCGACGTCTGCAGGCGCCAGGAGAGGTTTGGTGTACACAAGGCAGTCCTAGATTCATCTGCTGGTTTCACGGTTGCGTATAAAGCCTGCGCGTGGGCGCAATACCTAGCTAGGAAAGCAGGCGTCGAGTTCATCTTACACCTCACAAAGGGCAAAGTCATAGACGTCGATACAACCGCCACTCATACGCCTATTGTTCGGACGGCGGATGGGGTGGCTCACGAGGGGGATTTGGTCGTCGTAGCGGGTAATAACTTCTCCCTCCCTTGAACCTGGGCTGCTGGTCGGTTCGCTAACTGGGCATCTACTCAATTACCAGGCGGCGGTTGGACTGCGGGACTGCTGCCCGAAGCAGACGGGCTCATCGAGACGACCGCTGGCTCCGTAATAACAATCCAACTACCCAAGGACCGACCAGATCTCTGGGACCGCTTCTCACCTGAGAACTTCCCAGTCATCACGTGGGGAATGTACGAGGGCAAGGATATTTATAGTTTCCCACGGGATGAAAATGGGGTGATCAAGATCGGCTTTAGAAAAACAAAATGGACGAACTACGGCGACGTTGCCGGGAAGAGGATATCGGTCCCTAAGGCGGTCCATTCGGACGAGACGAATATCCCGGTTCCTGCACTCGAAGGCATTAAAGGTAAACCCCTGGCGATCTTATGCCTTATCTGACGTGGGTGAGAAAGAAAGCGCTCCTGGCTAACCGAACTATGGATTTAGAATACATATCACTGAACCTCCCTGAGCTCGCTGAACTGGGGCTCTCCTCTACATGGCTTTGCTGGTACACAGACAGCATCGACAATTCCTTTGTTGTCGACTTCGTGCCGGGCCGACCGTGCGTTGCGATCTGCTCCGGCGGCAGCGGCCATGGATTCAAGTTCTTGCCTATACTCGGACGGGAGGTGGTTAAAATACTTGAAGGCAAAGGGAGCCAGACGGTGTATGGCCAGATGTGGAAGTGGAGGGCTAGCACTACGAATGAGAGGAATGGGCTTGAAGAAGGCGAGAAGGGCCTGAGGGTCCTAGAGAAGCAGCAGATGGCTAGTCGCGAGGACTGGGTGTTTTGAGGCCCTGCCGGGGTCACAACCGATACTGAGGATTTTAGGCGCCGGTGAAGGTTACGTATATATGGGCCCCGAAAGCTACCTTCTCTATTTTTGATTTTAGACTTCTTTCGCTATGAAACCAAGTGTCTGGATTGTTACCTTTTTATTTGTTCCGATTACATCGTTATATGAGCGAAGGTAGTAGAGTAACCGTGTAAATCAGCACAATGAATACCTTGGCAACGTATCGAAGTCTATGCCTCAATTGCTGTGAACCATATGGATCTGTGTTCTATGCCTCATCAAGTAGGGATAACATGGCTCTCTACTGAAAGAAACCATGTTGTCAGATTCGCTCAAGGAATTGGCTTTGGTTATGTTGTTCGCGCAGGCCATTTTATAGTGCTTGGCGTGGTTCCACGAACCACATAGAGCAGAGCAACGGGAGCAGCTGCGGACAGCTGGTATACCTTTTTTGTTTGTTACTACCTACTAAGTAGATTAGGTAGTGATAAGACTAGAAAAGGGGACCAAACTGCTGAGTGGTCAGACCTGTATTGAGCATGTAGAAGGAAGAGAGAGGAAGCTGGGCCTAGGCCCAGCCTACAAATATCCCTGCTCTTGTTTGCAGACCCACTCATTTAAGCCACCTATTTTCTAGCCACTTTCCAACGCCACAGTAGTTATTAGTAAGACAGTACAAGATCAGATAAGATAAGTAAGCTCGATAAACAAGCCTAGGTACATCAGTGTGCTTGGATACCCAGCTCTCTTTCGCAGAGCAACCTTCTACAAACAAACAACGCCGCGACAGATACCAACCTCATTTCGCAGACATCTCGATTAGAGCGACATATAACTACTACGTGCGAGCCGATATATCTCCGTAGGAGCACCGACATCCAACGGCGACCCGTCGCCACTCGAAACGACCTCACATCCAAAAACCGCAGACATTCCGTCAAGATGCCGAAAGCTGAAGCTGGGTCTACTAAGGACCTTTCGAAGAGGATGAAGATGAAGGGGCTCCAGCGCTTGAGGTTTTACTGCCAGATCTGTGGTGTGTGATCTTCGGTCCTTGAATATAGGTGAAAGGAACGAAAGAAATACTGACGATGATGCTTAGAGCGACAAATGAGGGATGACAACGGCTTCAAGCAGCACTGTCTCTCGGAATCTCACGTTCGTCAAATGCTTATCGTCGGCGAGGACCCTAAAAAACACATAGAGGATTTCAGCCGGCAATTTCTGAAAGATCTGATTCAGCTTCTCCGCACCTCCCATGGTACTAAGGCTGTTAATTTCAATCACTTCTATCAGAGCTATATCTCGGCGAAGGTAAGTTTCACTGACTCGACTGTTTTGGATTTCTTCAGTGTCTAACTAGATGCTTTAGGAGCATATACACATGAACGCTACTAAATGGAATTCATTGACTGAGGTGGCAAAATATCTGGGTAGGGAGGGCATATGCAGGGTGGAAGAGACGGATAAAGGACTACAGATTGCTTGGATTGACGACTCGCCTGATGCCTTACGTCGCAAAGAGGCCGTGCGGCGCAAGGAGATGCAAGAGAAGGGAGACGAGGAGCGCGAACAACGAATGATTCGAGAACAGATACGTCGTGCGAAGAAAGATGCTGCTGGACGGGACGAAGATGATGAGGGCGACGGCGAAGACGCTACCGTCAAGGGGTTAGTACGACAAGAAGGCGAAAAAGTCAAGCTTGCTTTTGGATTGAAGCCTGCTGTACAAACGAGCGCCGCTTCCCCAACAACACAAGCTGTGGCAGAGGCTGGTAACTCGGCGGGCGACGAAGGCCAAACTTCGAAGGCTGAACAAACTGTAGAGACTACGACTGCGGGGGACTCTATCGCCAAAGGGGCCCCTGTCTCCATGAAAATGACAACAAAACCGCAGGCAAAAAATGTATTCGCCGCTGCGAAGAAAAACGCTTTGGCAAGCGGGCAGAAGAAGGCTTCAGTGTTTGAGCAACCCAAGAAGATGAGCGAAGCAGAGCGGATCATGAGAGAGGAACAGGAGAGGAAACGATCACATGGAGGCTCGGGGTTTGGAGGGCCCTCTAATAAGCGCCAGAGGACGTAAAGGCTTCTTTTTTCTTCTTCAAACATTCCCACTTTGGCATAGGCAGCGGCGTTCTGGTATACCCATCGGTTAGGCATTTCAACGGAGTTAATAGCACGGCGTCAATTTTTTGTAACATGTTTAAATGGCTTGACGTAGTCACTGGAAATGACCGCCAAGCCTGAATATTGAAGCCTAAAATAAAAGCTTCACGTGTAGCACTACTTGCTCATTCAGGCAAACATGCTTTGCACAGAGGTTTGCGTATTGCTGCTGTCTTGACATTTGGTGGTGGTGAGTCACAAAAGCTATTCCCCGCTAGTTGTTGCGTAATATGTCACGATCCTTGTAGTTCTAGGGTAAGATCTGATTATTTTGTACGGGTCTGTCCTGGACGTCCGACTCGTGCATCTCAGAGTTTGCTTCGAATCCGTCGTTTAATCCTCGTTGCCAATACTGAACCCCGCCGGCCCCCACGCACTCGGACGGTATCTCTCAGTTTACGTAGTCTATGATGACGATACTTGCGCGGCTTCCTGATGCGGATTATTCTGGATGTGCATGATGCTCTCTCTCTATCTGTACACAAATATACACACGCGCACACATTCCCATACGTGTAAATCTATATATATATAGACGGAGAATAACACATATCATACTTGGCAAACAAGCAATATAATAGAAAAGCAACCTATTTTCTCGAGCTTTATTACAAACTCTTATCCTAGAGATAATGACAACTCATCCGTTCCCTGTACCGCATGCTACCGTCCCGTTCTGGCGGACGGAGCTTCACAAGCTCGACTCCCATCAGAGCACGCCGAATCTCCCCGAGAAACAGGACATCATCATTATCGGGGCTGGCTTTGCCGGCGCAGCATTGGCTTACTATCTTTCGAATACATCGGAGTCTAAGCTGGGAATTACTGTCCTGGAGGCGCGACAGGCCTGCTCGGGTGCTACTGGTAGAAACGGTGGGTAGCTTTTATCTCTCCCTTACATCGCTCTAAAGAGTCCGAGAGGGAATTATCGAGGCATTGAGTAAGACTGACGAAGATTCAGGCGGACAGCTGAGACCAGACATCTTCAACGGCGCAGCGTCACGCATGAAAAAACATGGTCTTGAGGTTGCTAATGAAGTTGCCCACTTTGAGCTTGAGAATGCCGAGGCCCTGGTAAATCTCATCAAAAGCGAGGGAATCGATTGCGATTTTACGCCCGTAACCTCGGGGTCCGCGTTTATAAACGAAGCTGAAGCTGCGGATGCGAAAGCTTTCTGGGATAGTATGCTCAGCAAAGGCAGTCCTGCGCTTAACAACGTCACGTATCATGGCCCTCAGGACGCAGAGAAGGCTTCTGGCGTTAGGGGTGCAATAGCACTCTATACGTTTCCTGCTGCTGTGATATGGTGAGTAGTATATGAAACCGACGTAGGATGAACCCGACCTGCTAACTCGATCCCGCGATAGGCCCTACAAGATGGTCATGCATCTTCTCGAGGTCGCCGTCGGGGCTGGCGTCAACCTCTACACCCACACGCCGGTGCACGCCGTCTTGCCGGAGGTAGATAGCGAAGGCTATTGGACGCTGGAGACGGCGCGGGGGCCTACCAAGGCGAGGCGCGTTGTTTTTGCAACAAATGCGTATACGAGCGGGCTGCTGGCTGAGTACGCCGACGCAATCGTACCAGCGCGCGGGACTTGCGCGCGCATCATGCCCGTCTCATCAGAAGGACCGCCCCCAATGCCCTCCTGTGGCGTCGTTACTGACAGCCCGAACACGATGGATAGCTACTGGGGCGTTCGCCCCGACGGCAGTTTCATCGTTGGGGGTGCCGGGAGCTATAGGGACAAGCCGGAGCTCTGGCGGGGGAATTTCGATGATGCCTCGTTGATCGAACCTGCGCTCCCGTTCTTTGAGCAGTGGGCTGGTAGGAACCTCCTTGGGTGGGAAGACGCCGAGACGAAGACGGATAATGTGTGGACGGGTATTATGGGCGTAAGCAGTCCCTTTCCCCCATCTCTCTCTTGTTTAACCCATCGCACTACATCTCGGTGTAGCTCCAGGTGAGGAATGATGTGTCTAACCTACATGACCTAGTACACTTTGGACGACCTCCCGCACGTTGGTCCCGTGCCTGGGAGAGAGGGCCTGTATATTTGCGCCGGCTTTATCGGTCACGGAATGCCCAATGTGCTGCTCTGCGCCAAGGCGGTTGCCAAGCTTGTGAAAGATGACTCTCCGTTGGCCGGTTCAGGAGTCCCGGCTTGCTATGAAACCTCTCTGGAAAGGTTGCGAAAAGCTACATAGTTTAAGTACGTGTAAGTGCCTAGATGGCACTTGCCATACTGGCCTAAAGCAGTATCGACCGCTCGGGGAATGACGAATTTAGTGTGCACATGGAAGGTTACCTGGTGGTCTAATACCGACACTCATCCAATGGGGGATCTGTGCTGATGTCATCGTATAAGCCTGGGACTAGAAGAGATATGAATTGGTTTTTCAGCATAATCCCTCAACGAATGAGAGAGGGCTGTAGAAAGAAAGGAGAATCACTCTAATGTGGCGATTTAACATCAGTTACGGGATACAAACCCAAGAATTAGACTTTTTCAAACAGATGAAGGGATTCATGGAATGCCTCGGAGATAAATATCTAACAAGGTCGGCTGTAATAGGCAGTACAAGTATACTAGTAGGTATGCGTCAGAAGGTATGTCAAGTAAGGCTCTGGGTAACAGGGGATGTAGTACCCGGAGGGTACCCATACACGCATTTAGTATGAATAGGTACAGGAGCCTGAGTTAAAATTGTCCCATCAAGCCACGGTTCACTTACTGTATCTGGCTAGGTGGGCACGCCAATCCAAGATGCCCGGGATGTCGCGCAGCAGATGGGTCAAATCTCATTGCACCTCATTTGCTCACGACCGATCATGCCAACTTTGCCTCAACTCTGCCCCAATGCTTTTCCTCATGCCATTCTATCCCAACGCCCAACTGGACTAAGTGCCTATCGCCTATGCACTGCGCACATCCCGAGCATGGCCTGTAATAATAATTACAATTTCGTCAATTAACTTTGTATAAACTTTGTGAGTCCCCGTCTCCGATTCCACCCTTCCGGCGGCCCCTTATCCTACGCGTGACAGGCCCTGCATCTCGGGCCTTTTTAACTCGAAGCTTTGCTGCTGTTTTCTGGCGATACATGTGCAATCCTCCTATTAGTAGCCTTTTCGTTATACAACTTGCACGAAAATGCCACGAGGCTGACGGCCGTACCAACGATCTAGATTGCAAGTGTACACTCATACAATTCGCCTCTTTCGCAACCTCTTTTTCCCCTTTTGATCTCTCTTATTTAATTCACCATTATAATGGATTCCGATACCCCGAGCGCAGCGCCGCACCTTGCCAATGCGCCGGATGCTTCTCCCGCCAACGAGAAACCCGCCGAGATTGATTCTCCGGTCCAACAACCCCAGCAGTCTTCCGAAACGAACGAAAAATCGCCCCAGAACACCATAGCCGATGCTCCGAGCGGGCACGTTCCCTCAACAGAAGACCTTCCGGCCCGATCCCCGAGTCGCACCGCGGATTTTGATCACCCTGAACACGACGAAGAATCTGGCGCTGCTTTATGGGACACAGAGGCACCGGTGACGAATCAGAATGGGATCTCGATGCTACATGATGAGGAACACGCTACTTCTGAGCCAGAGCCGGTCCCGGCTGAACACACCTCAAAGCACTTGAGTACAATGTCGTTTGCCCGTACGGTGTCACACGAAGTGAGCTTTAATGATGATGAGGACGCCGAATGGAATCTCCAGCGTTCTGAAACGGATCTCTTCAGCTTCATGCCGGAAAATGAGAGGACAAACTCGTTCCCTGTTGTCCCACAAATAGAAAACCCGACAGCCGAGCAATACCCGCACCCTTTGCCTACAAGTCAAGATGATGATATTCCGCAGGATCTGGAAACCGAGAGTTCCCATATCGATGCTGTCGCTTTTGATTCGCGCGCTGCCGACCAGCCGGAAGGCGGCGAATTGAATAAGCAGGAGGAAAATACAGTTGGTGGAAAATTCATAGGCACGGAAGAGGAAGAAGAAGAAGCGCCTGACGCGCGGTACGAAGAAGGGCTGCCTTTGATTCCCCAGCACGACACACTCGAGGCAACTGCGGACACCGAGAACACGGGTCCTGATCCAACAGATCTGTTTGCTCAAGATGACACTGGTGATGTCGGGGATGATTTCTTCGCCCAGATACAGGACGGCCCCCGGTATCCTGCGGATAACTCTATGACACGTACTCTGCAGCGGAAATCTACGAGCATGGTAATAGAGCAAAATGTCGACTTGGAACCCTTGAGCCCGGCGGAAGATTTGCAATCGAAAGAATTAGATATTCTAAATACAAGTGTCAACGGAAACTCTGTGCACTCGCCCGAGGGAGGCGCCAAGATTACAACCGGCACTGACGATATCGATGCAAAATGGGCTGCTGCTTTTGGCGACGACGATGACGATGGCTTCTTGTTGGATGCGGCTACAGAGTCTAAGGAGCTAGACCCAGCTGATATCTTTGGTAGTGATGATGAGGGATTTCTGGACGATGAAGAGGAGCCAACACCGATGGCGCCTTCGCAGACATACACTCCGCAACCCAATCTCAATGGCCCTTATACGTCTCAGTCGGTTCAACAACAGCCTTATTCTACTCCAAATCCGTATGCGCCGGCGCCTCCTGTGGCGCAAATCCCAGCAGTCCAGCAACAACCACTCCAGTACGCTTCAAATATTACCCCCTTGGGTATGGGATATGGGGTACCGCCTCCAAAGCCAGAGCTACCTAAAGCTCAAAGCTTCGTTAGCAAGCCAAAAGGTGGATATCAGTCGCCTTACGACCTCCCAATGGAAGTTGTCAAGCCAAAGAAGCGAGCTAGTGCACAACAGCTGCCTCGAGTTAATGCTGCGTCGCCGGCATCTCCGTCCGCTCCGCCACCCAGAAGTGCTAGTATGTATGCACCGTCAGGAGGGTCAGTTTCGAGCTTGTCGCCTCCAGGCTCTAGTCACTCAAATCAGCAGTCAAGTTTCGGTGTACAGAAACCCACGCCTCAGCTAAAATCGAAATCGAGCTTCTTTGAAGATCTGCCTGTAACGTCCAAACCTCGCCCTTCGTCACGTCACGCAACGCATCCGTCTCCGACGCAACAAAATCCTTCTGCACAACTCCGGACACCTCCCCAAGGCCCACCAATTGGTTCACCATTGACGTCTCCGCCTGCAGTGCCCCCGGCAGCTCAGTCACAGCTATCTCCAACCCAAGCTGTTGGTGTTTCTTCACTAGTTGCCCCTGAACGGGTTAGCCCTTACGCATCTTTACAATCTGATGCTTTTGGTCATCCACAACCGCCGTCTACGATTAATAGTCGCTACTCACCCGCCCCTGCCCACCCCCCTGGTGCCAACGGGACCGCTCCAGCGCCAGCCTCGGCAAGCCGATACTCCCCAGCGCCACCGAACTCTCGGTCCTCTAGCGGTAGCTATTCTGCAGTCCCTCCCCCTATGCTAGCTCATCAGCCGAGGACTTCCAGTCCACTCGCACACTTTGAAATCTCTCACGGAAAGTCCGAAAATAAACTCGCAAGCCCCGTCAATGGGGACGGTGTCCCGTTAATGCGAACTAGTTCATCCCAACATGAACACCGTGTCACGAGAGTGCCGTCGCTTCCTCCAACACAGGAGGTAGAAGAAGAACAGTCATTGGACTCACCGGCCGATATGCCTGCCAAAGCGCTGGGTATTTACCCACCGGAACCCAGATATGCTCCTTCCCAAGCAAGGCATACACCACCGCCCTTGGGTATACCCCCGTCAAATCCTCTCTCCCCCCCAAAGCGTTCTTTATCGAACTACACGCCGCAGCCTGGGCCCAGTACGGCTTCCAAGGAAACTAACTTCGTGCCGCCGCCACGATCGCAAACGCAGTCCCCTGGATCTGTCTACGGTAATCGTGGGGTTTCAAAACCAATAGAGCCAGCACCTCGGCCGTCTTCAGCCCACGGGCCTACCTCCCCACAATCAGTTACTAGCCCGCAGACATCCCATCCCACTGTTCGGACTCGTGGCATGTCCCAGAGTCTCAACCTAGTACCTCCTAAGAATGGTCAAGAACTTGATCCTCTGCAACGCTGGCGTGGTGCTCCTGTTTTTGCATGGGGTATTGGGGGACTCTTTGTATCAACCTTTCCGAAAGACGTCCCACGGTACGGTATAAGTTCTACTGTTCCTCAGATCATCCGAAGTCCTGGCGAGGTCAAAGTGAAACATATGAAAGATATTCAGCCTCTAGAGGATCGGCTTTCTAAATTCCCGGGTCCTCTGAAGGGGAAATCTAAAAAGAAGGAAGTCAGTGCGTGGCTTACTGCCGGTATTGATGGTCTCGAAAAGACACTACCTAGCACATCGTTTACGCAGCATGTTTCACACGAAGATAAGAGGGCAATGGAACGAATTTTGCTATGGAAGATTCTGAGAGTATTAGTGGAAAATGATGGTGTTCTGGAAGGCAACGTTGCGGTAGAAAAAGCCGTTCGTGACGTTATCTCCCCTGGGCTCGAGTCCCCTAGCCTTGAATTGTCGTCCGCAATCTCAACTGGCGTCGGCTTGACGGATATGGCCGCACCGGCTGTTACTGTGCAAGCGGACGCTACAGATTCCACGGCCGCTGAGTCGATACGTAGGCATCTCCTGCTCGGCGATCGAGAGAAAGCCGTGTGGACAGCAGTGGATAAAAGATTGTGGGGTCACGCAATTCTCCTATCTAGTTCAATGCCAAACCCCGAGCTTTATAAGCAGGTTGCCCACGAGTTCATTAAGAAAGAGGTCAATCATGCGGGCCATGGAAATGAATCCCTTGCTTCCCTCTACAGTGTCCTGTCCGGTAATTTTGAGGAGGCTGTTGATGAACTCGTGCCTGTGCACGCCCGAGCTGGCCTGCAGCTAATGTCAACTGCTACCTCTGCCACGTCTCAAGATGTGCTTGCTGGGTTGGATAAATGGCGTGAGACACTGGGTATGATACTTAGTAATAGACGACAAGGGGATGGCCAAGCTCTACGGTCATTGGGAGATCTCCTTTCTGGATACGGGAGGGCCGAGGCAGCCCATATCTGCTACATATTTGCCAGGCACTTTGCCATATTTGGAGGCTTGGATGACCCTAATGCCAGCTTCGTTCTTGTAGGAGCCGATCATCGCCGCCAGGCAGACCAGTTTGCTAAGGAAACCGAAGCACTTCAACTAAGCGAAGTGTATGAGTATGGACTCTCACTTGGGGCTGGTTCGAACATAGCACAAAGCTGCCCCCATTTGGCTGCGTATAAGCTACAGCATGCCATGGTTCTTGCTGAACATGGCTTTCGGGACAAAGCCCTGCAATACTGTGAAGCCATATGGAGCGCCATTACATCACAAACGAAAAAGTCCCCTTACTTCAACCCAGTGCTTGAGTCTGCGGTCGATGATCTTATGAGAAGATTGAAACAAGCCGCTAGCGAGGAACCGTCCTCGTGGATCACTAAGCCCAAGATAGACCAGGTCTCTAGTAACATGTGGTCTCGGTTCAGCAAATTTGTTGCTGGTCCTGATGACGATGGGACTGAGAATGGAGCATCTGGAGAAGGTGGCGCTGAAGTTGGGCCTTTCGCACGCATAGCTGGCGGGACGCCTACTGTTAGTCGGTCTCCCTCGGTGTCCAACTTTGAGGCGTATGGGACTAGTCCGTCAATGCCCATGAACAAAAGTTCCTCAGCATACACTCCAGTTACCGCCCAGTCTGTATCTTCACCGTATGAACCTGCCAACGCGTATAATCCAGCGCCTCGATCTTCAATGGAGAGAACATCAGGCGAATTGCGGCGAGGCTCCCATGATTTTGTAAGGCGTGGTTCGGATATGCAAAACGCAAATGCCAACCCATACGCACCTGTATCCTTGACCAACTCATTACCTAAGAATCCCTACCAGCCCGCAGCTTTCAACGTTCAAGATAATTCGCCGCATATGCCTATACCTCAGAGTCAATCATCTGATTCCATGCCTATGCAGCCATCAAATGTTGGGCATACAGGATACCAACCCTTTGGCGGTAATCAGGGTCCCGAGGGCGTTGATGCCACGCCTGCTTACAGTCTCCCCGACACTATGCTAAATAACCAAACACCAACGAGTGACACTGGCTTTAACTCGGGGTACCAGCCTTCCTATGGGGCTTATGAGTCACCCTCGATGAACGGCTTTGAGCAATCTACAACACAGACAGATACCTCTAGCGGTTACGAGCCTCCTTCATACCAGCCTTCTGGATTTGAACCACCATCTTACGAACCCGGTCCAATGGATGATGATGAATCAGAAAAGAAACCTAAACCAAAGAGTTTTATGGATGACGACGATGACATTCCCGGACTGAAGTCAAAAGAGAAGAGCAAAACCGAGAAAGACCGGGAGAATGAGGAAATGTTCCGGAAGGTGGCCGAAGAAGAGGGTGAGTCTAACTATATAAAATCCCATTGGAATTCTGCTAATAGATGCTAGCCAAACGGGCTGCTGAAGCGAAAGCGGCGAAAAAGGGTGGTTGGGGCTTCGGTGGATGGTTTGGTGGTGGCAAGAAAGAGACCGCCGAACTACCAAATAAGCCCATCAAAGCTAAACTGGGTGAAGCAAGCAGCTTTGTATATGACCCTGATCTAAAGCGTTGGGTCAATAAGAAGCCAGGAGCCGAGAACACGCCCACTAAGACTGCCACACCTCCACCGCCTCGTGCTGCTAGTACGCCCCCTATTAGTACGACGTCAGCACCACCGATCGGGATCATGGCGCCACCTCCCTCTCGCCCTACACCCCCTCCAATGACACTTAATAAGGCTATTTCCCAGGAAAGCTTGAATGCACCTGGCGGCGCTCCCCTCATGGCCCGCTCTGTCTCGAATCAGAGCAATATAAGTATAACAGGCGGCCCCCAAAGTGCACCACCTAGTAGACCGGCTACAAGCCTTAGCGCCGCTAGTAGCATCGATGACCTTCTCGCAGCCGGACCGCGAAAGGGCACTAAAAAGACGCGGAAATCAGGACGCTACGTGGACGTCATGGCAAAATAAATTATTTGGGCGTCACGAGTCTGGTTTTCGAGTAATACATTTTAGGGGGTATCGGATTGGCAAAGAGGGGTCGAAGGTATTCAAGATACTGGCGTGGACATATTGTATGCCGCGTCTAGGCGTTAGTGGATTCAAAGACAAATATTCTTTATATGCTTATGTATCATAGACTTAGCGATCTTGTAATAATGCATACTCTTTCTCGATCCACTCTTCGGGATTTACATTGCGCGCCGCAAACTTTAGCTCCTGCCGTAGGGATCGACTCATCAGTGTCTACGGTTAAGGCTTATATCGACCGGTCTCCTTGTAGAACAGGCAGCTTATCTTCGAGATTATCAGGTGTTTTGCTATACGACCAATTTCCCCTTGCTTTGATACACATAACTAGCCTAGTCATGCACGCTCGTGTTTTCGGTGTAGATTGCCCTTGCGTTCAACGTAACACCTCCACGAAATGGTTAGCTATTTGAAATCGTGGCACCTACCAGCGTGAGTTGCAAGACTCTTTGCCATCAGCATTGGAAGGCCACGAGTTCGGCAATAGCAGGACATGTAAGATTATATCGGGACTAGGAGTTCATTCTAGAAATCGCCCCTTGCTAATGTTGTTGGCTAGACTGCCGAATAGATCGATACGATGGTGGCGACGGTATTACATGTGACTTGGATAGGGGTGGTGATAATCCACGGCATTAGGATTGTGGGAAACACAAGTTACTGGAGGGTCGGACATGTTATTGAGGGATAGTAGGTATTATTTCTGGGCTTATTTCTTAATTATGGATCTGGAGAGGTTGGCTCTGCCCGTGTTGTACATGACCGAGTTTAGGTCGTGCCGGTTTGTCAGTGCAGGATATTTTGCTTACGTTTGTCGTTCTCGTCTTTGAGTCACAATAAGAAAGGGTTAAATATAAAGGCCTGTTTCGACGTGTCTGTGATTTTCGATCCCTAATTAATAATTCAATACATTCACCAGCACCCTACTACCGAAATACGATATCGTCATAGTCTGGTTAATGTCCCAATTGCAAAATGCCTCCCACGGCTAGCAGGGCGTGGCTGGTAGTTTACTACCAGGCTGGAGATCCAAGCAACGAGATATTGGTACCGCTGACTGGGCGTCTGTATTACCTCAAAGTCCTTGTTCCATCCAACCAGTTGGGCTCACACACGACAACGGCAGACTGGGCTGGCCGAATAGTAACATTGCTCAAGCACGAGAACTCGCACATCCGGTGCACTATCTACAAGCGTTATGTCGATTTCTATACAGGCGCACCCATAGGGTGGTGGGACGAGCTCTTGGAGACCACAGCGGAATGGGACGGGCTACCACCGGATAACGGATACTACACTTTCTATAGCACGACCTCGGCTGGCCGACTATACCACGGCGCGGAATACTACCACGCTATGGAGTTCTTTGATGGGCCGGCTACTGCCGAGCCTCCGAGGTTGACGATTCGGACAAGCTCCTTCCTAGTCGAGCCCCCCGACAGGTGCGTGTATGAACTCGCGTGTTGCTCATTGGAAATATGTATCTAATGGTATTGGGATATGCTAGGGACGTAGGGATGGGATCGTGAGGGCGAAAACAGAACCGCAGCACCATACTACAGCACTGCCGCAACAACAGGATGTGGTCAAGTCGCGGGTTTAGCCGCCACCGATTACTTATATGCGCTTACATTGGAACCGTAATACGGGTGCACGGTACTAGCTAGGGAAAAGACATGTTTGGCTCAACATTAGCGTTGATGGACGAAAGCCTACCCCTCGTTGCGCTACCTGAACCTTTTCTGCTTGGTGAGAATACGGCGCCCTAAGCCGGGGCTAAGTGGTATCGATGATCTACGTTTAGGTAGTATACTGTTGTAGGCCCTCTCCATACAGATTGCACCGAGCACTCCATCTCATTAATACTTCGAGACCTTTTCAACACGGGCTAGTCCGATTCAGTATTGGGACATGTGCTTAGAAATATTGAGTTAGTGATGGAGTCTTATACCGCACAAGAACCGTGACACGCTATTCATAAGACTCCCTAACTAACCAGTCGAGTAGTACGGACCAGTTGTACCACATGCGGCAAATATTCCAGGCGTAGTGCGGTGGCCTATGAAGTACAGCCGCAGGGCTTTAGTAGAACATGCTAGGAAACGCGTCGAATGTTAAAACATGTGATCGTTACCAAAGACAGGCGCGTCTGTTATGTAACATATGTCAATGGTCTTTGGGAGACACGTATTCAAATGCCAGTGATGAATGTGGTCACATCAAACAGTTTCCTCCGTAATAATGAAGACTATGACTAGAATAGTAGACCGTTAGTGTACAACATAATAAAGTTTAATTACAGATGGCCCTCAGGTAAGGCTGTGCCTTTCCTGGTTATATTTATGCCAGTATGTAATACAAGGGCGGAGTATCTAGCCGTTATTATTGCCCCGTATCTAGCATGAGAGGTCGTATCTCACAAAAGAGATTGTTTATTTACCATGTTGGAAAACTTTTGTACATTCGTGGTTGATATAACCATGTGCTTGGGTTCGGAATTTGATATATCAGACGACTTATAGGGAAAACGCTAAGTTCAATGGGTCAACATCTAGCAAAGTATGCAACTCGCCGCTGTTGTGGGCAAACTGCGTCAACATATGGGCCTCGTTGTTTAGACGAGCTAAGCTTCTTTGTTTCAAGCATGGTAAGGTAGAATTGAGGGGGCATAAATACTGCTTGGTGGTCCTCCTTCGCCGCCTCGAGAGACTCCCGTAGCTCACGTTGTGGTGGTTGCGCAAGAGCTTTATTCTTCATTCTTCCACTAACCGACACAAGGGAAATGCTCCCGAGACGATTGGCTTTTATCGAAAGAGAAAATTCTTGCTTAAGTGCAGTGGTACACTAGTGTTTAAGTCCATCTCCTTAGCAACGCCATTTGGACGCGGTAGCTAGCGAGCCTATACATGCTCGCTACTGGGCATACGGATTCCGTGCTGTTCAGACGTCGCTGATCAAGTTTATTTCCTCGCTTAGTTCGAGGGGCCCCTAGTGTGCGTACTTCGCTCACTATAACAATAGTTGTTGGTACGCTAATACTTGACATCTAGACAGGATGGAACCACGCGCCTATTCGTACTCCCTGGGGGAAACGCGTTTTACGACTGAAGTAGACCAGTTCGCGAAGTGGTCTTCATGGGCCATATGCTTCTTCGAAGAGGGATGTGATCCCGGCGCGGTTTTCCAGCCGCCGACAAAAGGGCCACTAATTACGCAGCCCTACGCCGTTTATATCCCGGTCCATCACCTAGATCCTTTCAGTCATCCCCCGCATGACTACGATCCAGCGAGGCGCCTTCTCAAAGACTGCCTTGCCTATTGTACACTCACATTCTTCAAATGTGACGCTGAGGGGAATCCCCGTGGGGTGCCGCGTACCCTCTATGCGTTCTGGAATCAGACCTTCTCCGATGGGCATTTCAAATTCATGGGCCTTGAGCGATTCTACACCCCGTTTGAACCAGACAGTTACTTCATCCACTGCAAGTTTTACAAGGACCAAACGGATCCGGGAACAGTTGATGCGACGTATACCACTGGTATATTTCAAATTGAGTAAAGATATGAGGTATGGTACAAGCCAAAAAAAAATTACGGCATAATCTTTTATTGACTTATATTTAGATACCAAATTGGGCCATGGATTTCCGATCGCCGCCTAGGGAGATCCTGGAAGATATGGTACTACGTGGTATACAAGATGTGCAACCGACTTTAAGCTGTTTGGCGTTGCCCTAGACTACCGGAAGACTGCTGGAAGTCGTTAA
Source organism: Nemania abortiva (assembly GCA_022578505.1). NCBI lineage: Eukaryota > Fungi > Ascomycota > Sordariomycetes > Xylariales > Xylariaceae > Nemania > Nemania abortiva. The sequence goes on along the minus strand of MU392622.1, from coordinate 39,738 downwards.
TGTGGGATATACCAACATGATTTAGGTTAGCGATAAAGTAAACCATTGTACGCCTAGATATGTAGTCTATACAATATGTTCTAAATCAAAGTTCTGAGAGTGTCCAAGTACGCACGTCGTCATTGCCACTACCTCATCTTAGTTTCTTCACGGGGATTTCTGAAGCCATACGTATATAAACTGACACAGCTTCGGGTGAAATGTACTTAATATGACTACTTAAATATCAAGCTATTGTCATATTATCCGTTACAAGGCGGATAGATCCGCAGAGAACCAATCTATTTGCCTTTATGTAGAGTTCTAGAAGCCCGCTGTCATAAAGACAACCTAAAACACGCGTAACGCCATTGGCTCTTTAAATTTTGACTGTACCACCTCAATATCTTGTCTGCCCGGAACGGTGCAACAGCTATACTGTTTCATTTGCATTGAAGTGAACGTGAAGCTGGATCAACAGCCTACAAGGCAATTGGTGGAATTAAAGTTCGCATGGCAGATGTATGACTGTGTATCCAATCCTGCCGGAGGAGTGTAGAGACTTCCGAAGGCGATGTGCTCTCACGAAGGCCCACCTAGACCTGCCACCTCTTCCGGCTAGACCTTGTTGCTACTTGACGATCTTGAGGGGTAATGGCAGAGGCAAATCTACACTTGCTAACTTACTTAGATCAACCAGAACTGTTTAATTATAACATATTTACTTTATTACTTAATACTTAGTATATATATCTAGATTTGTGTGACATATATGTATAATTTAAGTAGGTGTTGTTACGTGCTTAAGTAATTCGCGATCTTGTAACTATACGTACGCTATACTAAACAGCACTAGCTCCCAAGATAAGAAGAAAAGAGGGTGCACTAAACTACCTAGGTATCTATAAAGGCAGTAGGAGACAAGGTCTAGCTAGGAGAGGTGGCATGGGCTCCACGTTTGTCTCCCTCGTCGGATTAAAATATTCCCAGGGGCCGTAGACAGATTTGGCAACTCACCTTCATAGCCTACAGGTATACAACTCTAATTCAAACCCCAATCCTAACGATCACGTGTTCATATCGGTGTCTAGTTATCGTATTAGTCATGTTTTATTGTGATAGGCTCCTAGGAAGAATGGTGGTGGACCTACGTGAGTCTCACAGGGGTCTGTCATAGGCATTATCAATCTGCTATGATGGTGGTCTAGAGTTAGATGGCAAGGGAATACATATAATCCGCAGTGTCTCTCCATGTTCGGCTCCATGCATATGCAGTGGTAGGTGATTGGAGATTGGTCGCGGGGTCTCGGGGACCTTGTGTCTCAAGGTATCCCGTTCTGTCTCCCCTCTACTTTTGCCTTCATTATTATCACCCCATATGAGCAGAATAAGCGCCAGCTAAGAAGATAATCGAATACCCGATTATTATTGCAAAGAGTGACCTGCGGCGGGAGTGATCTACCTAGGCGAATATGGCGGGCGCTCCGCGTACACATCACTGCGAATGTAATAGAAGGTTTGCGACGCCCGCTGCATTGGCGCAACACAAGACAGATTCGCCTCGTCACCAGAATAGCCAAGAGAACACGGTATGTGTCATCTCATTATTGAGGCTAGCGCCCTACATCAACCAAGAGGCCCGGAGTGTTGGATCTTGATCCAAAACTTGCCACAATGAAATGCCAAGCTGACAGGACGGACCAGAGCACCCAAAGCGATGTCACTCCTGCTCCCATTAATGCTGAAGATGTGCCGAGCAATCAGGCAGGCAATCCGGTTAACGATGATACCAGCCTGGTCACCTCTACGGCGGTTATTTTGACGGCAGCTCCAAGCCAAAACCAACCCGGCAGCCAGAAGAATAAAAACAAGAATAAGAAGAAAAGAAATCAAAGTTGGAAGAACCAACAAGCGAACGGGCCAACTCAATCACGTGCGTACAGTCCGCTGAGGCGGTACTATAACCCGAACTGGGAGCTCGAATACCAGATGTCTGGGCCAGATCATACGCAGTGTAGCCCAGATTGCGATTGGTGTGGGATGTGCGCAATTCGAGAACCTTATTAGTGAGATGTATTAAGGATAAAGCAACCCAAAGCGCACGTATCACCCATCCTTGCCAGGCTTTTTTGGAAACGATGTCATAATTTGGGTCTCTAAAGAAGGAAGATTGATTATGAACCTTTCAGCAGCATTGATGTGGTATAATTGGAAGGCCTTAGTTTTCTGAACGCAGATTGGCATCGATGATTAATTGTAAGTAAGGCTTAAAAAGTTCTAATAGTGCCCCTCCAAACTCTATAAAAGTGGTTAGGCTTAGGCTTCTATTGGTTCATACGGACTCTATATCCCGAAATGGCGGCTACCGTCGCCTTTTTGCATGCAAATGTTAAAAAGTTGGTACGGAAGCCTCCAGGACTGTAAGTTCTGAGACCCGGATGGAAGCTTCCAAAAGCCACTGGCCTGGAACCCTACTCACCTGCATTATGGTGTCAAAGGCGCATGAACTTTAGCACAGCACACACAACCTTGGGGGCATTTTTACGACACCTCAATGAGGAGCCTCTTCTTCCCAGCGCAATATTATTTCGTACCCTCACCTCAAAATCGAATCGCAGTACTTACTGCGAGCGTTTATAAGTACCCAACTTAGTAAGTAGGCATGTCGGCTACCGAAGTAAGAAAAATCTCAGCTAACAGGCGACGTCACCATTTCGCGACCAACTTTGAACCCGACAGCTCCGGTCGTTACTGCTCTCAAGTCTCAGCAATGCACGCCTCTATGTTGATAGTACGGAGAATTTTATTCGGAGCGTTCGCCCTCTGGCCCTTGAATGTTCATATGATTGGCGATTGTCTTGCTTCGGCTTCGTTCCTTATTCTCTACCCAATCAGTTTTTTCGATAAGGATCCTCTACAGTGCTTATATGGTTGGTATACGTCTCCCGAAGCCATCCGGAGGTTGTGGGTTTTTGGTTGGCTACTTGGTCTAATATCCGAGATGATTCACTATGTTGGATGGCTCTGCTCGAGGATGTTTAGAGGACAGCAAACTGACTCAGCGGAGTATATGCCGTTGGCACTCAAAGTTTATCAGCTGATTTTGCCTGTACCTTTTTCAGCCGCAAATTACCATGCTAAAAGATACATGGCTCTGCAAAGCGACTGAGAGGATGGTAAGGTACGGCAGGATGGGTCGAATTATCAAGAGAAGCCATTTAGTCTTCTAGGAGGCTGTTCATTAACAGGGAATTGAACTAATAGCGCGGGAAATACTATTGATGCCGCTTCGACGTCCGAGATTCCGGCTATCGCCACGCTCTAAGGAACCTAGAAGTCGTCTAAACACACTCCCAACATCTGAACCTTTCGCTGAAGCTGTTAGATACGACTTGATCATTAGGCTGTCCGTATTGTCCCTCCTCCAGCCAAGACACATCACTCTCCTTGCTCATTTGGACAACGACGGGACTCGACCTCCAGCTACTTAGGTTCCTCAATGTCTGCCGTCTAAGAGAACAGCCATTCCTTCACCCCCTATGGTACCTAAACAGGAAACACTCCCCGTGTATAGACCACTACAACCAGCCAACCACCATTAACCACCACGACTCTTAGTCATGATGGTCTCTTCACATGGTTTCGTGGTGTAGTTGGTTATCACGCCAGTCTAACACACTGAAGGTCTCCGGTTCAAGTCCGGGCGAAATCATATTTGAGATATTTTTTTTTGTTTTTGTTCTGAGTAGCGAGTTTTGGAGGAATGGATGGGTCGGTTGTGTGCGTCGATGTGATGGTGGATAATCTAGAGGAGCTGAGGCAGGCGTTAGGTGTTGGGGTATATTTGGTGGGATATGTGGGATGAATGTGGGATGCGGATGACGTATGAGGAAGCAATTGGCTGTCAGAGAGGTCTTATCAATATAAGTAGGCCGAAGACGAGGAATGAAATCGTGGGTTCCATTAGCTTAGAGTTTGAGCGCCATTTAAATGAGGGGAGCCTGTTAATATGATTGCAAATTTGTCTCTAGCTAGATTTAATCAAAGGATCTAATGTAGAGGTAGTTTCTGGGGACTGCGTTGTAATCTAAGTAGCTTTAAATACAGACGCTTCTAAATCCGCAAATACCGACCCCAGCGCCACCAGACTGCAATCAACTCTTCCATGTACAGCTCATGACCCCCTCACCACTGGAGATACAAGTCATAGTGAGGCTCTTCATGGCCGCCACGACTTTCTGGTCGCAATTGGTTAATCATCTGCTTATTCATTAGCGCATCTCACTCATACCTCGGAGATCTGGCGGCTATTCGCACCGTAGCTGAACTAAGCCAAGTGTTAGTCATACAGGTGGAACGTTCTAAATTCTCTCGGTAGGGACTTACATTGAGGGAATCATTATTTAGAAACTCATTCTTGTTGTTGCTACCGAATGAGTTTCCATCTCCGCTCCCATTCCCGTTATGGCTCGCGTTGTCGTTGCCGTTGCCGATCGCAGGGTTGTCATGGTTGTCTGCACGCATCACGAGTCAGAGCTTTCCGCGAGGCTGTCGTTCGCCCTCACACGGCTTACCATTACCAATACCAAGGCCACCGAACGAGCTCTTGGTTGTCGGCAGATCCAACCCGTTATTGCTCTTTGGCCTGGTCGGGGCTGCCGCTACAGAGGCGGCGAGGAAGAGGGAGATGATAAGAGCTTTGACCTGCATCTTAGGGTAATGATGTGATTAGAGGGTATGCGAGTGACTGAGCGACAGTCGGCTGGAGAGACGGCTTGGATCTGAGTGAGGTGTAACTATGTATTACAAGACTGCGACAGTTCGGGGAGAGCTACGGAGCTTTTATATCGATGAGAGAGATGCGCACCCGCCATTCTGGACGTCCATATGGACATTGGTGTGTTAAATATCCGACTATTCCGGACCATATAGTTCGCAACCATGGTTCAATTCGGTGATGGGCATCCATCCGGTGTATGATGTATGAATATTATGTATTATTCCTTAGCAATAAGGGCGTGGGCGGCATCAGCTGTAAATAGTCTATGTGGCTCTAAGATGAGGACGCTGGTGATTGGGTGGTCGATCTAGATTGTTACCGAATAGGAAATTTTATTGTAGTTCCCTATCTATCTACACCTTGGGAACATCGTAATTAATTGCCAGCCAGCACTCACCTGGCGCCTCCATTTGACTAGCTTGTAAAAAGTCCTAAAGATAAAATATCACATCAATACTTGAGGTAAAGTGATTGTACTTAAATCAATCACCGTGACCGATGTCGAAAAAATTTGACTCCTACTTGAGCAAGATGCTATTGTTGGTCGATTAACCCCTGAAAGGACGAGAAAGGACGAGAACCAAATGTTACTTTGAGCAAATTGAACTGGAGGTATGCCTGAGAGGATCAGCTGTACAGGCTCAGCACACTGTTGCTGGCGACGCCTTCGGAAGCACGGCGGATGTCGGCATGACCGTCTCTCCGCGCCTCATCCTGTATCGTTTCATCAGTACGGTTAGCGGATAGCTCCCGTTGCCTGTAGATCTGCATATCCACTAAGCCAATTGGCCACTAGCAATACTATATCTTATAAAACAGTGATCCCGACAGAGCCTTTCGCGATCAAAACGCACGGCGCGGGACTCATATGCTTGTGTATGGAATCTCGTTCACCTGAGCAGTGCCTCTTTTAGCTCGAGCCAAGCATGAGCAAGACTCGCTTCTGCATAAGCTAAGGTGCAAACTTGCATACCTTTTATTAATAAACGCCACGTATTATATTATATGATCACCAACCCGTACCTTGCCCAGACTACTATTATGCGTAGAAAGAGTGTTATATTAGGTTCTATCCTAGCAATGGCTTGATGTGGCACCCTTCTGGCCGCTGTCTATAAAAGCCTCGTTCCGTCCCACACAGACGCATATCCTTTCCTATTCCGAAGCCACCACTGCCCTTGAGTGACAATAATACGGGTGTGTGATAGAGGAGGGGGGAGGGGATTTCATCGTTTGATCCTTATACCATAGGCCGATGATGACAAACACCTAAGGGAAAACTGAGGCCTCTTATGATGGTGATTCCAAACCATCTCTTTACCCCAAAGCCTGCGGCCGGAGTGAGTGAGTAGCTGCGCTCATCAACTACGGCTGCTGCGATACTGAGACACACAAGTCACGTAGTTCTAGCGCAGGCCGTCCTTTCGGGAATGAGAACTGGCTTGGATTTTTCGGGTGCGAGGCGTACAGTTGAGAGAACACTAAAAGTTTCTTTTCACGAGGCAAGGTGCTTACCGAGGAAGTTAAAAAGTAGGTAGCCTTATCTGCAATGGCTCAGGAAAGAACACACGTCATGCCACTTGGATATTCTCGCTAGGTTCTCTATTCACACAGTAACACCTCTAAAGGAGTTACTGTTATACAATTCGCCCGGCATATTATACCAGTATTATGACTGGGCAAAGTGATCGCAGGAGTCTTAATGTTAGCACTCTGGGGTATATATAGTAAGATCTCCAGGTATATGCTCTAACTCCTACTATCTGACGAATCATTGAAAATTCTGGTCTTCGTCCTCCAGCCACTCCCCGACCCATTTCATCATCCACTCTGGGCTTATAGGAGGCATGGAGCGCAGGGCATTGCTAGTAGCCATACCTCGAGTGACGACCATCAGTGACTGTGGCGGCGTATTCTCTGGCAAGTGCGGCCAAAGACCCTCGCGGTAGAAATCAACCAACTTTATCGCTGGGTTCTTGGCTGTGAGTGATATGGTTAAGTCGGTGCCTGCTTCGCTGCTATTGCTGTCCAAACTCCCTTCTAGTCGGGTTAGCCATTCTGTGGGCGGGACGACTTCTATAATCTCGCCAAGTTTGGTCCTTGTTGCTTCCCTGACGGCACGAATAAGCGTACTCCAAGTCGACGTATTTGGGTTCCGCACATTGAAGACCTCGGCATCGCTACTATGTGTTGTATCTGAAACAGCCAACACGAGATCAGCGACAACTGCGCCTAGCAGATCCGAAGGCACCCAGTCCACCACGGAGAACTGAGGGCCAAGGCTATCCGGTAAGCATTTCAAGCGCAGCAAGGAACTGATGACGAGGCTCGGGAACCATTCGGACCGGTCCCAGACGGCGCCTTGCTGGGCCGTAGACCCAGCAACTTGTCTAATACGCAAGATGGTTATAGGAATGCGAAGTTGTCGGGCGGCAGAGTCGCACAGTAATTCAGCTAGGCGTTTACTGCGCGCGTACCCGTTAGCAAGAGGGGTAGAAAGCGACTCGAACTCGTCTGGTACAGCCTCCTCGGGAGCAGTGGAGCCTACGCCGGACACAGCGCTGACGCTCGAGACGAAGAAGGTTCGCAAAGTACGCGGGGCCCCGGCTGCGAATTTGAAGAGATTTATAAGTCCTACTAACAACGGCCGAAACGCCGGAAGTGAGAGATTGAAGTTGACTGGCCAGGCATTATGGATCAGGAGCCCGACGCGAGCGCGGAGCATTGTGTAGGTTTCCTCGTCCAATCCTAGCCTCGGATCAGCTAGATTTGCCTTCAAGAACGTAACGCGACCGTCGAGTATGTCTGTTCCTAGATTGGAAGCGGCAAAACGCTCGAGTTGTGCCGATCGACCGCCGTCTTTACTCCGATTGAGGCAGAAAATATGGCGGACGCCAGGGCGCCCGAGGAGCGCGGACAGGATGGATGTACCTAGTGTCCCGGTCGAACCCGTCAAGAGGATGTCGACCGGCACATTTTCCTCTTTGATTGGAGTATCGATGGGCCTCGAGATTTGTCGTAAGAGGTCCCGATGGGTGGCTAGGAGCTGTTCTAGGACCTTTTGGTCATCAGAGCTGTCGTTTGAATCGAATAGTATTGCTGTAGCGAGTTGCCTTGCGGTTGGGTTCTGATAGACGGTGGAGAGTGCGAGAGTGCGATGACCAAGGGCCTTTCGCATGCTTCGTATAAGCTGTAAAGCCTGTAGAGAATCCATGCCGCAGTCAAAGAAGTTGATGTTATCACCAATCTCGGAAAGGCCTTCCATACTACAAACAACCTTTTGAATATGCCGCATAACCGCGTTTACGTCTGTCACCTCCGTGGTGTGTGCCTCATTGCCGTCTTCATATAGGTACGAGGTGATGTTAGTATTCGCGTATAACTTGTCTATGTCAGACGTGTATTGCAAGATGCTGGTAGCCCGCTGAACTGTGCCCTTCCCAGCCCGGATGAGCGGCCGATCGGCGACAAGAATTAACGATTTGTCAATTCGTGCGTGAGCCGGCGCGCTACGGTTCGCTTCGCCTACGCTTGGCCACACACTCTCAATCAGAGAGGCTTGCTCGGCTGTTGTTAGAGGGCCGTTGTTGGTTGCTGGCTCAACAATTAGTGCCGCTTCGAATCTCTGAGCGCCGATTACTATAGCACCACTGATCAAGCCGGGATTACTAGCGACAATGCGTTGTTCCATTGACACTGGATTCGTCTTTTCGCCGTTTAGGAAGACGATGATATCGTCGGCTCGTGCGCGCCAGCACCATGAGTCCGGTACTTTTGGATGGGGCTCAAATAGATCACGGGTACGGTACTCTGCAAAATCCTCGAAGCCGCCAATGGTGAAGCTCGTTTGCGTGTCGATGAGCGTCTCATCACGACTTATCACGAGCTCGTGAAGGCCGTCGTCAACCTTGTCGAAAGTCGCACCGGCGCTCGGATGGAAGCGAACGTAACGCCAGCCGCCTTCGTATGATTCTAGCTCGGGTACAATCACTTATTATGGCATACCCACTTCGGATGCTCCCCACCAGCAACGGAGAGGGATCTTAGAGGCGACACGATCACCTATGGCCTGTGGTAGGTCACCTCCGATATACAGGATAAGCTGAAGATGCTTGGCACAGTACTCAAGCAACTCAGGGCTCTGGGAGAGTTCAGCTACTATGGATGGCACCATGACTGCCACATCGGCGGGCGTCTGCATCAGAGCATCTACGACGCCCCGGGCTGTGACAATTGTCCCCGTCGCTGCTGGAATCACAGGAATATTTCCAAAAGGAATGGCGGTAGGGTCGACAGTATCCGTTTCCCATGGAAGAACGAGTCAATGGACGTTATCCCATCAGACGGATACCGACTGCTAGCTTCGATGTGCCGTACGGCGGTTTCTTGCGTCCAGTTAAGGGGCTTTGGTGTGCTTGTCGAGCCAGAAGTGTGACTATATCTTAGGTGAGGAAGCCTTTACATAATGCCTTTACTTTTTAAAACGCACATTATGAATAGCGTATCTAATAGTGCCTTATCTAGAGTCTTGATCATCCCGTACGGATCTTGTACTGTGAAAAGGAGGCTATTGATGCTCGGGATCGTGATAAGTCGGCATGATTCAACGGCATCGACAACTGCGCGTGCAGATGAGTGTGTTGGGTCCGCCGTAACTAGGGTTTCGCACTTGAGCGAAGCAAAAAGCTTCTGATGGGCTATCGAACTATTGCGTGGCGAGGTGAGAAAGAGCTGTAGGGTGTTGAGCTCGTCTCCTGTTATCGCAGATCATACTCACCCTGTGGCCTGTCTTGATGGCGGCTAGCACTAGAGCTGTAAACCGTACATCGTTGGGACCTACGTAAGCTAGGACTTGACCTCGTTTCTTAGGGCCGAGCTGCTTGACGAGCCACCATGCCAACCCGTTCACGATGTTGGCTAGCTGCGCATAGGTGATATTTCGCACCCCGGTCGAGTACGAGTTCAAATCCACTGGCCATGATCCATATAGATAGTCGGGCGTTTCGTGGGCTAGCTTATCAACGATTTGTGGCAAAGTGTATTCCCGCCAGAGGCCGCCTGCAACGCGATCGCTTGCCATTGAGATGCTAGCTCAACCTGTGCAGATCATACCCCATGAAGAGGTAACGGGAGACAAGGAAAAGAGAAATGGAAAAGAAGTGAGAGGGTAGAGGACAGTCCTGTTGAATTCTGTCTTTATGTTCTCATCAATGCAGTCGTTGGTCTTTAGCCTAGTATCTTGCGTTTGGATCTCAGGTGATTGTTTAGTTCACTGCTTACTCTCTGACATGTTACGGGCTCGCGTATTGCTTGCATCGTAAGCTATCAGCGAGGAGAGTCCTAGAGTGCCGATTATTACTCACCAAGGGCATTGCTAAGTAGAGCTTTGATAGGTGGCCGTGATTGATGCTGTTGGTGCCGAACTGCTTACAATCCTCAATAGCGTGCACGCTAATGCGGGCTTCATTGGACATCATCTTCCTGTGGGTTTCGGCGGCGGTCTCTGTCACTGGACGTCTCACACATCAACCCTCAATCTGCTCCTTGCGGATGATGTTCTATCAGGTAGGGAATGCTCTATGCAGCTTCAATGGTCTCTGAGCGATTGTTAGTACCGTAGCCGCGCGAGCAAACTCGGCTACTTTATCATCAGGAGACATCAATAAAGTGTGACGTTGAGTTCTGATAGAATAGGGCTCGGGCTTTTGCCAGCTCTTCTAGAGCGTTCGCAAGTATAACGAGAGGGTATTATGCTTTGCGAAAGTCTTCGGACTACGTCCGCTCCCTGTGACAGAGCCTTGCCGAAGTCGATCGACTGGAGTAGTATTACTAGTGCAAGCCGTTGATATGAACGTGGTAAATGGTCATTTCATTCTGAACTTTTCTAGTTTAGCTATGTTTTTTTCATGGGGAACTTAGGCCTGTTGCAAGAGCCTAGATAGTAGTAGAAATAGTAGGTCAAGCTCAGGCAATTTTAGACAGACTTAGGTTAAGTAGGTTTTGAGATACGGCAATTTAAAAGTGACGCATGAATAATCGAAGAGGATAGGCAGCTTATAAATACGAAAGAGAGCAGTAGATCAACTAGAAGCAACTCGCAGTCGAGGAACTACACGAATTTGTGCGTGTGTAGAAAAGTAAGGAGTTGTCTCTAAAAAGCAAGAGTACCTAGGTACTTTACGCGCTCTTACGCCCGGCCGCAATGCGCCACATCGTAGCTCAACGCGGTTTACTTCGGGCGAAGAGCGTTGCTAAATTTAGAACCAAGCGACGCGAAACGCCACAACGCCCTGACACCGTGGAGACGCAGTACCAATTACCAATTGAACCGCCATTGGCTAGAATCACGTCAACCCCCCGTACGCTGCCGAGGCATGTCTCGCATTCGCGTAATCACTGCACTACCCAAATACCGCCCAAACCTAGCGTCTACCGAGGTACATACTAATCCAGGTGCTGGTCTAACTAATCCCTTTACTACGTAATTTCCTAACGCCGACACTCTCGCTGACAGTCCGTCGATGGACTTTGAATTGTCCCGCGTTCGGATTAGTCGCGAATGGAACGCATATGGGATGTAGATGGGATGCAGGTGGGATGCTTAGTTAATAGACTAGATTGTCCGAGGCGCAAGAGACGTCGCTATGAGATTGTGCCACCACGGCAGGCCATTGAGCCGTTTCTGCCTTATTTTTTTTGTCGATCGCTTGTTATAGGTACTGGCGTCTCTTGTCCAAACTATATAATGTGATGGAGGACGTGGCAGCTGCTGGGTAATATCTGTGTCTTCCAGATCACAGTTTTCACCGACTCCTCGCATTCGATATCAGATTTCAGTCTCAAGCACAGATTTACAGATCCCGTACTTCTTCCAACATGCCTAGCGATTCCGGTCCTGGTTTGAAGGACCAGATATCCCAAGTCTTCCCGCCTAAGCCTGGCTTCACCGAAGCACATTTACCGGAATTACATGGAAAGGTAGATAGAGTTCATTTATTTCGTCCTCTTATACCTTCAAGCGCCCAGCTAATGGCAAATAAAGGTGTATTTGATTACCGGTGGAAACACCGGACTGGGCAAAGAGTTAGCTCGAATGCTATACTCAAAAAACGCAAAGGTTTACATTGCTGCGCGGACGGAAGCGAAAGCCACTGCCGCGATCGACGATATCAAGAAGGCGGTGCCAGGCTCCCGAGGTGAACTGGCCTTCATCAAACTTGATCTAGCAGACCTCACCACGATCAAGGCTTCTGCGCAAGACTTCCTTCAAAAAGAACAGCGGCTGCACGTCCTATTCAACAACGCCGGTGTTATGAAGCCTTCTCCGGATTACACGAAAAGTGCTCAAGGCTACGAACTACAGCTTGGCGTAAACAATATCGGTACCTTCATGCTTACGAAGCTCCTTACTCCGACGTTGGCAGAGACTGCGAAGACCGAAGCTCCTGGGGTCGTCCGAGTCGTCTGGGTTGGCTCATCGGCTGGAGAGTCCCCGGCCTCACCCAAAGGAGGTGTTCCAATGGACAACCTCGACTATCATAATGACACGACGTGGTTCCCAAAGTACTGTATCAGTAAAGCAGGAAACTACTACCAAGGAAGTGAATTCGCTCGACGCTATAAGGACGAGGGAATACTGAGCGTCACTCTAAACCCGGGCAACCTCGACTCTGATCTGTGGCGAAACCAGGGCCCTATAGCTAGCCGATTTCTGAAATGGTTCATCCTCCACCCGGTTGTCAACGGAGCTTACACTGAACTATTTGCCGGCCTATCGCCGGATGTCACAATGGAGAAGTCGGGCGCGTGGATTGCGCCATTCGGAAGATTCAGTAAGCAGTCCCTTGCGTCTCTTATCATCCGAGCACTTCTCCCACGATTCATCCCTTTAAAATGAGAAGAACTTGTTTCGTAACATCAATGTCTGCTGTTTAAATGAAGCAAAAAACTGACCTCGAGCCTTGTAGTGCGACCTCGTAAGGACCTGAAAGATGGCACCAAAACCGAGGCTGAGGGCGGCACTGGCATTGCCAAAGCGTTCTGGGAGTGGAATGAAGAACAAGTGCGACCATACCTATGATCAGCATTGTGGTTCATCATTGGCGATTTTGAATTCAGCACGGGTATACCATGTCAGGAGCAAAGGGATCAGAGATTCCGGCGTCAGCATCTGTTTTTAAAACCCTGTTTCTCTTCTTCGAGTATTGTTGGGTCATTTGTCGTATTTCATGATGCTTTCTTTTTCAACTATGCCTTCTGTGGCATCTAATAGAACCTATTCCACTACTCTCTTAACTATATCACTTGTCCAAACTTGTGCGAGCTAAGTGCCTCTGCTACGACGCCATTCGTTACCATCCTCTCTACACATGGCCTCCCATGTACGACGAATAATTGGCCACACGAACCAGCCAACCAGTAGGCTCATCACCGAATCCAGAAATCCTAGACCCCTCTTTGGCGACGGCCCTACCATGTTCGTGAAAAGCGCCGAAGCCGCCATCGAGTCCGAACAGATGATAAACTCGCCTTTATCTACCGCGTTCACGATTAGTGAAGCTACCTTATCTGATGATGGGCATTTGGCTTCAAGCTGTTCTTTGCTGGTATTGGTACCCTGCATGCGCTTCGTTAGGGGTGTCTTAGTATGCTGCTCGAGATAAAATCCGGGCGACACGAAGTCGCCAGGGAATGCGCAGTGGACAGTATATGTCGACGAAGGGCATGAATACCGCAAGAACTCTAGTCTAAGCGTGTCGGCTAGTGCGCGTACCGCAACCTTAGCAGCTGGTTACGGGACTAGTCAGCGTGGTTCTCTTGAACGATCACATCAGACTGATTGCTTACGAGTATATGCAATGGAACCCGGTAACGAGACGAAAGCCGCTGCGCTACTCACGATGACGACCTGCCGCAGCTTTGGCGATAACCCCGGCGTGTTGGAAGCCCGCCGATCATCTTCTGTCCATATATCTACCACCGTCTTGATAGCATAGGCCGTTGCGTAATAGTTGTTCTTCATGCATGACTCAATCTGGCTGGAGGTTATGTCTACAAGGAAGCCATTTTCGGCATGGTTTCCACCTGCGGCGCAATAAAGAATATCTGGAACTTGGGGTTGAGCCCTAAATTGAGCGTCGACGCCGGCATGATCGGATAGATCTAGGGCAACAGCATTGATGTTTTGACTTTCGCTCAGTCTAACCTTACTGATTTCTTTTCTCGCGTCTTCGAGAACATCTTTTCCACGGCCGAAAATGGTAACGTGTGCACCTGATAGTGTTGATTCATCAGTAAGTTCCGTATCGATTGCTTTGGCTCTATGGCTTCAGACATACCCCTAGATGCTAGGAGTTTCCCAATTGCCTTGCCCAATCCTCCAGAGCCTCCAGTAATAAAAGCAGTCTTGGATTTTCGGTCAGGACTTAACTCTAATGGTGGCAACGGATTTCTGGCTCACTTTTTCATTCATGGTGTTTGTAAAACTATGTATTTGCTGACGAGGAGTTTCACAGCTCTCCAGCTTGTTGGGTGATTGCGCAGACACAGCGAGACGCAGCGAGTTCAGCGCTATGACCCGCTAAGCTAGGTATCACCTGTGACTTAATCCCTGCATCGATACTTTATAAGAACATGAATCCTTGAGGGGTAATAGCAGGGGCGAATCTACAAAGATGCAAGTAGGATAAATAAATTGGCGAACTGTTTAATCGCAGCACAAGTATTTATTTTAAGTTTATACAATGTATATGTACAGTTCAAATAGCTGTATTAAGCAGCAAAATTACTCAATTTCAGTTCGGTTACCGACGTAGGTAGGAAATGAGGCGCACTAAACTACCTAGGTAGATAAAGCAGCAGGGGACGAGGTCTAGCTGGGAGAGATGGCAAGCCTAGGTTGGCTCGAATCCTTGCACCAGAACGGCGACGGGACCCGGCCTAGGTCAGGGTTGACTCGGCCCGCAGCGCCGAGGTTAAGAAGGACCGGGATACGAATCGGATTCCGTGACCGAATCAATGGAACAAGCGCGCACGATACGGCGCGGCAAGGGGCATCCTCGACATAACGAAGCGACTCTGGTGGATAGTCGTTACCCCAAATCGACGGATTTTTCACACGCTTCGTCGGCTCGATTCAAGATATTCATTTGCCTGGCACGTGCTACTCCTGAAACCGTCCTTGACTCGCTAACCTCCACCAACAATTATCGCCATGTCTTCCCAGTCGATGCTGACATCCTGGATAAAGGGGCAGAAGTTGAGGGCACATCAGATGAAAGACGCGCCGCCCTTCTATCGGAACCTCGAGGAAGCTCTAGATGTCCGAAGGGCTGACCATGCAATGTTCACACCAAACATAAGCGCCTGGAAGAACGGCGACGGAGTCGATTTTTGCTCGAATGATATACTTCATCTTGGGGCTACGGGAAAGATACGGGCGGCGTTCGAGGAAGAGCTTGCCAGACACACCGACTACAACCTCTATTCTGGAGGCGTTCGTATGCTCGATGGCAACTACGACTACATTCAACAAGTAGAGCGTGAGATTGCTGAATTTCACGGAGCCGAAGCCGCGCTTATCGTCAATTCTGGCTTTGAGGGTAATGGTGCTATTTTTGGCGCCCTCCCACGACCGGGCGATGCTATCGTTTACGACGAGTTGGTTCACGCTAGCTCGTTGGATGGCATGGTACACAGCTTAGCTATTTGTCGAAAGTCTTTTCGTCATAATGATTGCGAATCGTTCCGGGAAGTACTAGAATCGGTTGTTGATTCGCAAAAGATGATCAGAGAAGGCTCTCGGTGTATTTTGGTAGCTGTCGAGTCGGTTTATAGCATGGACGGCGACGTGTGCCCCTTGAGAGAACTTGTCGATATCGCTAAGGAGATCTGCCCGCAAGGTAACGTGGAATTTATTATTGATGAGGCTCATGGAACAGGAGTCATAGGGCCTAAGGGGGCTGGGTTGGTCAACGCTCTTGGCATGGAGAAGGAAATTGCAGTTAGACTCCATACTTGCGGTAAGGGGTTGGCGTCTACCGGCGGTAAGCGACAACATTCTCATCCAATTTTGACTAGACAGACACTGAATTCTACTTGGTATAGCTGTGATCCTTGGTAACGCCACTGTGCGCTCTGCGCTGACGAACTTCGCGCGATCTGTCGTCTACACCACCGCACCCACCTTCCCAATGGTAGCCGCAATGAGAGCTGGTTACCGGCTTCTAGAGACTGGCGCCACTCAAGAGGTAGGGAAACGTATTTCCTAAGCATCTGTGAATACCCCTAAGTATCGTTTGGCTGTGCTGAGTACGCCACAATAACAGGCTCAAGACAATATTCAACACTTAGTCAAGAGGTTCATCACAGCGATCGGAGTAGATTCGTCATTCCAGAAAGCATCCGAAATGGGGATCGTATGGATTCCTCTCAGCGAGGACATGGAGGAGCGCGATTTCCTGGTTCACATTGTAGCCATCCGCACGCGCCAGCGATACAGCTACTGGCTCGCCTTCCACCTGCAGCTTGCCGGATACTGTATCTTTCCCATAGACTACCCAGTGGTACCGAAAGGGCAGAGCCGTATCCGACTCATTATTCATGGCGCCAATACGGAAGCTCAGATTGATGGAATAGCGAAGGCAACGTGCGACTGGGCCCGCGAGATGATTGAGATCGAAACGGGAGACGCTACGGGTAATGCGAGGATGCCCAAGTCAGCGCAGCAGGTTTACGCCATGATGGCGGCAGTGTCTTGATGAAATAACATGTTGTGGCACGATTATTAGAAGAATTTAATTGATAGACTCTTGATTCTTGATTATTCTAGCAAGATTCCCCTGAAGCCATTGTTTGCATTACCTGATCGCTCCCTGGATCTTGCTCCAGGTCTGGTAGATTCGCACTTACTAAGTATATAGGAGCAGTAAACGACTGAGATTGGTATGCATACATAGCAAATCATTGGTTTTCCGTGGCACTGGGCCGATTAGCTCACTGCTATGTACATATATAGGTACTCAAGTAGATGTCTGCGTATATCTCATAGATGGCTTAAAACGTGGTGCCTGCAAAATTAGCATGTAGTGGGATGACACAGGTAGATAGGACCTACCAGGCGTGATACAATCTACGGGTTCCGACTCCGACGTCATACTACTATGCCAGTCCGGCTCAAGCTATAGATATAATTGGTTAGCAGTATCCGATATTTACTGTTACTACTGTCTACTCTTGTCTTTATTCAGTAGGTACGAGCCTTTAGGACCTAAATTATTATTCTTACATAGTAGAGACTTACTTGCTAGTCGAACTGAGTACCCTTGACACTTGGTTACTCGTATTTATCGCTTTAACTTTCTTCACTTATAGCAATAACAAATATCTCGACTTCTATCATGGCGGCATTTCGGGCTGCTACAGTTATTGGTGTGCTCCAGTGCCTGGTTGTACTGCTACTTGAATCGTACGGAACATCATCCCACACGTACACTGAAGCGCGCGCGGGCCTCGTAGGCACATTAACGAGATTTTTGGCGTTAAATTATATCATCGTGTTGCTCTATTCAGTCTGGCTGTATCCTTTCTTTATTAGCCCTCTTAGAAAACTCCCTAGGC
This sequence comes from Nemania abortiva, assembly GCA_022578505.1. Classification (NCBI taxonomy): domain Eukaryota; kingdom Fungi; phylum Ascomycota; class Sordariomycetes; order Xylariales; family Xylariaceae; genus Nemania; species Nemania abortiva. The sequence continues at coordinate 22,361 of MU392622.1, read as the reverse complement.
CTAAGGTTTGTTCGGAATCACCCCATTATACGGAGATAGAAAATGACTAATCCAGACCAGTGGTTTATTGCACGGGTGATTCGAAACCGCTTCGTTCTGCAGGAAGCACTGGGCGAATTTATCAGGGAAATCGCCGAGGAGACACCTAATGATGGGATTATTGACTTTAGAGAGCTCTTTGGGCAGCGTCTCCTATTGACGAAAACAGATCTCATCGCGGAGATACTTGTTCACCATCCCTACGATTTCGTCAAGCCACAAAATGTCCGCGACTTTATGCGCCACTTCCTGGGAGACGGCCTCATCATCACGGAGGGCGAGAAACACAAGTTTCTTCGTAAGAATACCGACCAAGCGTTTGGCTTCCGTCAAATACGAGACCTATATCCTATCATGTGGAGGAAAGCATCTGATCTGGTGAATCAGATTGATGATGTAGTCTGCCAACAGGAAGACGAAGATCAGAGAATAGAGATGATGGAATGGGCTTCGAAAGTAACTATGGACGTGATTGGAATAGCTGGACTTGGTCACGACTTTAATACCCTTGCGGAACCAGATCATCCCCTCGTCAAGAGCTATGAGGCGGTAACCGCTGATGATATGTTGCTGTACTTTTTGATGTCCATGTGGTTTTCCTTCGAGTTTGTCCAGAAGCTCCCGTGGGGCAAGAACGCCCTGTTCAAAGAGAACACAGTTCGGATGAAAGATATATGCCATACGTTGATAGGAGAGAAGAAGGATGCTTTGCGTCAGAACCCTGATCTACAAGTCGATATCTTATCACACCTCATCAGGACTGAAAAGTTTTCGGATGATGAGCTCGCCGATCAACTCCTGACCTTTCTAGTAGCTGGGTAAGTTCATTCATGTCAATTCATTTGGTCTCTCGGAGAATCCCATTTATGAAGCGCATGTTTCCTGGCTAGATTGCTAATAAACTGAAAGACATGACACCACATCAGCCTCTCTAGCATGGGCTTGTTACCTTCTTGCGCAAAACCCTGAGTGGAAAGAATCATTGCAAAACGAAATGGAATCTAGCCTTCCACAGATTACAGATGGTGGAAATTGGGCTGATGATAATGGCATTGCTCGTTTGCTGGAGAGTCTTCCTGTTCTAAATGGAGTCCTCAACGAAACGTTGCGCCTCTTCCCGACGGTTCCGCTAACGACACGAGTAGCTGTCCGCGACACAACCGTCGGTGGTTGGCCAATCCAAAAAGATACCGAAGTTCTGATTTCTTCGTGGCTTATCAACCGGTCACCGGATCTCTGGGGCGGAAAGGAGTCTGCCAATACCTTTGATCCCCAGCGGTGGATTACAGGAGGGCGACCAAATAACCATGGAGGCGCGAAGAGTAACTACGCCATCGAGACTTTCTTGCATGGGCCACGCAGCTGTGTAGGACAGAATTTTGCCAAGGCAGAATTGAGGTGCTTGATTGCGGCCATGACCAGTCGCTTTGACTGGGAGCTAGCTATGGACAGCAAAGATGTCGTACCTGCTGGAGCCATTACGATCAGGCCCAAGAACGGGCTGCATCTCAAGGTATCAAAAATTTCAGCGCAGAAAGAGAAGTAATATTCTACTAGCTCAAAATCGATTTAATCACAAGATCTCGAGGAGTATTGCAAAGAAGAGAAGGATCTGTGCGGAATTGACTGCGGCGTTGTATCTCTACGGAACAGCAGTTTCCCACCAAGTGTTATTTACGATATCCTGGTAGCTATCGATACCGTGATCTCCAAAGTGCTCTACTTCGGCGTCGCCAAATCCCGTGAATGATAGACTACCGTATGATGCTTGGTTCGAGGGTTTTTGGAGACGGGTAGATGTATTGGCTGACTCCGCTTGCGCGGTATCGGCATCTGCTGCTATGGCAGTATCAGATAATGAGCTGGAAAATGATTCGATTTCATAATCTACACTACTCTATTAATCATTCAATGTTCTCGAAGCTGGGACTGTATCTTACCTAACTGAACTCCCGCGCTAACTTGTACTATGGGCTGTTGAGGGGCCAAGACACAAGAAACTGCAAGATCTAGCAATATGTCTATTAAGGTGGCCTGGTGCATTGCGTGAGAGTCAGCTTGGCTTAGTCTGGTAATGGTGTGGCTCATGCGGCGGAATGACCGCAAAAGTTCAAGATCTTCGGCAAAATTGTGGTTGGTATCAGTGCCGGATTTCTGGAGAGCGACTATTATCTGGATCATGGCGACAGGAGTAAAAAGTGCGATGTTACTGTGACCAAGTCAGCATTCAACCTCCGTTTTGAGTGAAATTGTCTCCAACACTCTATGGCATTGCATTTCTTACCGTGTTAGATATGCATAGTACCCGAGATTTGATGCAGTCCGCCACTGGGAATCGAAGGCTTGTATTAAGTCTCGGGAAGCATTGACTACTTCTTGACTGCTTTCAGGATCACCTCGCTTAGATAGAAGCAGCATGAGGCGTAAAAAGTAGTACGAAGTGATATCAATCTCAAAACGTCGCACTGGTTCTTCCGCAATTTCCTGTCCCTTTTCAACCGACACGTTGCTCGAATATCTGCGATGCCACTCTTCTAACTCTACCAATAGTTCCCCTGCCCCTGACAATACTTCAATTTGGGGTTTGCTTTCTGTAGCGGGAATGGCAAGGTGCCTGAAGGCCCGTTCTCTAATCTGACTTAGCTCCAGTTCGCTCTTCCAATCAAGGCTTTGAGTGTCAGACGAGTTTGTATCCCGGAATGTCGCAGTGGGGGCCTGGTCGAACATGAGATTTACTGCGAGTGTTCCGGTTGCCCAGCTGACAGATGGACCTAAGATACATAAGCAGCGAAATACATTACACCTCTCTTGGAGATATGATTCCGATACTTCATTAGTATCGTTCGACAGAGGCATAGGTCCACCAAGTCCAATCAGACGGGAAAGATAGATAGCCTGGTGATATAGTTGATACAAAGTGCCTCTGGGACAGTAATATTGACAGACGAGACACTGATTGATTAGGAATCAGTCCGGGAACTTAAGAGAAAACGCCTGATGGGGGAAACACAAACCAATGACAACAGTGCTTGTACGTTCGACAGGGTTGGAGATGAAAGTCGGCCCATCTGTTCAGCTGCTCGTCTTGCATTCGTTACGAAAGGCTTGATGAGCTCAACCTCTATCGACGGAAACGTATCCTCGTTCGAATTCACAAGCTCTGTACGTGACATAGTACGAACGAACTTGGCGGTTAATGTCAGTAGAATGATGTTGTTAGCAGCGACAGCGTATGACGCGTTTCCCGTTTGGTAGTTGTTGATCTCGTTTCGGAATCTTTGACGGGTCCATATGGGGAATGTTGGATTCAAATGGTCAAAGTACGGCTCAATCATCGTCTCCAGCATCGCCGTTGGAGGCATGCTAAGCAGCGGCTCAGTATCATGATTCTCCTGCACGTTCTTCTGCTGTGAAGTCAAAAGATTGTCTAGACGATCTGTGAGTGATGCTGCATCATGCTGATTCAGGCTTCCACTGCGGATTGCAGGTTCAAGTATGAGCTCTTTCGCATCTATCGCGAGGCAGTGAATTGTTATCGGACCCGCATACATTTCACTATCAGCCACGGCGCGAAACGCCCCAAGGCCCACGCTTCGGCCAGTGGCCTCTTCCAAACTCGCAGACGACAACAAGCTCGTATTATCGAAGCCGGGCATGGTTTGCACCCAAGAAGCGTTATATGGGCCCAGGGATCTCTCTGTTAGGAGTTTATCCAAGCTCCCCTGCAACTTCATCATGCCCTGTTCCAATCTTTCGAGCCGAAGCCCCATTGCGTCAACGGCGTTGCTGCTATGATGAGTTTAAGGGTAAGCACGTGTGATTTCTTGACAAGGAAAAGAAGACAAACAATGCAATCGACTGGCTGGGCTTCTTGCCGTTCCCAAACCAACTACAATCCCGCCCGGCTTTATCGCAGTTGGAACATGAGGGCCGTTCTCTCCCGCATCGTATCTTCCTTTGCCGACAGGGGTCACAGACTATAGTTCTAATGTGAGAGCCTTCCTCGGTATGTGGTGTAATATAATGAGGGGTGCGTATCAGGGTAACTCACCGGCATATTCCTTGAACCTTTGGTTCGGCTCATCCTAGATAAATATGTCATATTAGCATCTAGTTCTCGAGTATTATGCTATGGGGCAGCGTCGAGCCGGTTGGATCAGATACCTCGGATGAATCCGCGCGAACCCGTTTCCGCAAGCTCATTTTCATATCCATTTCTCATTCTAAGCTTTTTGAGATTTGTGTCTGTTGAATTCTTCTCATGTCTTGCAAGAGGTCATATTGTGAAATACCTAGGGCAGGATGATCCGTATACACCCACTCCCTACTTGGAGGCACCACTATCCAGGAAGTCCACTACTAAGCGCAATGACCAAGAGGGGTAGATGGATTAAGAGTCATATGCAGTATAATCATGTAGTTCTGAGGTGATCCCATTATTAACAGAGAAGAGCAGCATGGGTTCTGGTATGGTAGTACTTAATAACCTTACCCCTTACCCCGGGTCTCCCGCATTCTACTCCCTTACCTAACCCTGTATTTCACACACTCTCCGCCCCAGTCGTTCTTGGGTTTAATCTGACATGCATACACAATTGCTTATTGAATTTTAAGATTTCTAGTAGTGGTTACACTGCATTCTTGCACTCTGGGGTATAATTGCTGAGGCTACTATTACCAAAAGGGAGATTCTGCCAGGCCAGTGGTAAAACGGCCTATAAAACTTTACTGACCATCGACACTTTATCTTTGGTGTTTGATATATCAGAAGTCAGTGCAGTCCTGCTAGGCAGCGTCCATGCTGATCTGACGTTATACTTGAACTGCTGTAGCTTCGATGTTCGACCAACAGACAAATAGTTATCTGGTGGGGTAAGTTTCCAATGTTTTGCATGATGAGCTTACCAACCACAAAAGCATGCACGGTATTACAACTAACATATGTTTCGCCCACATCAATTATTTGCCAGTACAAATTATCGGTCCTATTATTAGCTTACATACATGTACTGCCTTTTGATACCTCATGAATACCCCCTCGCCACTACCTACAAGTACGTACGAGTCTCGTTCTTATGCTTAAGAGCATAGCATACGTCATATGCGTACTCGCATATGGGCCTTAGTGAGACCAAGAAAGTTGTACGACAGCCAATTGGCATGGTACAAGGCCACAGGAAGGTCAGACACGGGCTGCAAGGAAGACCCTTAATACAAATAGGTCTGGTTGACCGCCTGATAGGAAGGGGGAATGATTAATTGAATTGACCCTGCACGACATATGGTTAGATTGCTAGAGCTGCCACCCCTGTAATAGTCCGAGAGGTGGGTGTATGCAAGTAGACCATCTGTGTTACTTACCAACAATACACGTTGCTACAGTAATAAGTCATTTATACACCCCTCCGGGCACTGTGTCTTTATGTTGCCCCTCTGAGCGTCTCTTTTCACTATTCTCTCATACGAACCTGTAGTGTATGATAGATGAAAAAAAAAAAACAAAAAACACTAGGTATCTAGAGAGGCATAAAAAGAATTTGACGGATGTGACCCACAAGTGTTGTACTAGTAGGTAATATACCGCAACACACAAGCCAAATTAACAGTTATCATTTGCCAGCCAGTGACCGGCAACGAGATGGCGTGAGCAAGCAGTGCGGCGTGGCTGAATTGGCCCTCGACGCGTTAGGGACCCGGCACCGACCACCAACCTAACTTTTCGTACCCCGCCAAGATAAGTCAAGGTTCTTCTTGATCCCGTGCTTGCTTGCCCATTCCTGCCACCTACATAATTTTAACCGCGCTACATTGAATCTCATGGAAAAAGCTGCGACAGAGCCGACGCCCCAAGAAGCCTCCGGGCCCGGCGCGGCAGCCAATATGCCGCCGAATAACCAGGAGGCCGAATCTCGCGATCCTCCCACGCCCGCACCGAAGAAGTCAATAGCCTTTCGTCTATCATTCTTGGCTATCGTCGTTAATCTCTTTCTCTATGCCCTGGATGCGACCACATTGGCAGTGGCCGCCCCCGTAAGTCACCCCTGCTCACCCTACTCGAGGGGGCTCGTCGTGGTTGCGACACTGTGGCTTATTAGATATCTTCTAGGCCATTGCATCTGACCTCAATGGCACCTCGCTGGAGTCATTCTGGGCTAGTATTCTCTACCTTCTGGCTGTTGTCATTACCCAGCCTCTGTACGCCGCACTGTCGGACATATTTGGCCGTAAAGCCCCTCTCTATGTCGCCTATGTCTTCTTCCTGGCTGGCTCTCTTGCCTTTGCTCTTGCGCCAAACATGGGAAGCGTGATCGCCGGTCGCCTGCTCCAAGGTCTGGGTGGCGGCGGTCTCGACGTGCTGAGCGAAATTATCATCACCGATATGACTACCCTACAAGAGCGGCCACTGTACCTCGGGCTCATGGCAATACCTACTGCAATAGGCAGTGTTTTGGGTCCGACTGTAGGGGGGCTCTTTAGCAGCTTGGTAACGTGGCGATGGCTGGGATGGATAAATCTCCCTCTCTTAGGGATCTCATCCACCTTGGTAGTGTTCTTTCTCCGGCTCCGAGCGCCTCCTCAGACCTCGCTTCCTTCAAAGCTGGGCCGCCTCGATTGGACAGGGACGTCGTTTTTTACCGCTGGTAGTGTGCTCTTCGTCCTACCACTGAGTTGGGCCGGTAACCTATACCCCTGGAATTCATTTCGCACATTGCTCCCCCTACTACTCGGTGTGGTCATACTTATCGTGTTCGCCGTGTACGAACGTAGACCCTCATCTCCGGTTATGCCTTACCGCATTTTCCACTCTAGAACCCCTGTTTCGACTCTAGTGGGCGTTTTCTTCCATGGAATGTCGCTTTATTCGTTACTCCAGTGGCTACCGCTCTTGTACCAAGCCGTCGCACTCGAGACGGTACTGAAATCTGCAGTTACGCTCTTGCCTACCAGCGCTGTCAGCGTTCTATCTGCAGTTGCCGGGGTAACCATTGCCGGAGTAGCCAATGTCGGTTACAGATGGAGCATCAGGCTGTCCTGGATCCTCACAGTGGTTGGAACGGGTGTCTTAGTTTTATTGGACACGAGCTCATCTGACGACTTTCGTCGCGGATTGCCCGTCATTTGGGGCGCAGGCATTGGCTTCTTGCTCCGTCTTCTTACCCTCCCCCTCCAAGCAAGTGTCTTGCAAGTCGACGACACCGGCCTAGCTATTGGAATACTATTAACTTTCCGTCTACTGGGGGGATTGGTGGGGCTTGCAATATGCTCAACTGTTTTCAGCAGTATTTTCTCTCAATCTATTGCTAAGATTGAACTGCTCCCCGATGTTCTGAGCGTCCTTCGAAGCCCAGAACAGGCTATTGCTTCAATTCCTCTGTTAAGAAGCTTAGACCTACCAGACGAGGCACTACTGGCAATTCGTGAGGCATACTTGCACGCGATTAGGGCAATACTTTACACCATGACGGGTTTCAGTGGCCTCGGCCTATTAAGTTCTTTTTTTACCCGCGACCTGGACCTCCAAAAAACGGAAATGGGCCAACAGCGCTTTGAGGGTTGAAAATTCCCTCCTCTACGTATAGCAACCTGATGCATAAGACACACTACATCTATCTCCCGAGAAAAAGAATAATAAAGAAGCTGTAGCCTACTACTACGTATGTAGTGATATGCCTTCGACAATTAATTCTTTATATATTATGAATCCTTGTACTATAATGAAAGGTATAGCTAGTCCTTGCTCCTACTGCAAATATAAAATTTCTAGCAATATAACATGAGGTTTTCTTTCACACTGTCAATGGTAGAGAGTAATTGACACGGTAGGCACGTGAGGTGTATTATAACCACTGTTCTTCGCACCTCCTCACACAGGCAGAAGACCTAGCCTTTCTCTCTCTTCCTCTCCATCACACTTTCTACTCAATAAAGCGGTGCTGCCCCTGAATTACTGCTCCACGGCCGCAGAATCCCAAGTCCTACGTCTAGGGTCCCGACAGCAGCGTGTCAACCATACTTCAACAGCAACGTTCCAAGTTCCAACAGTAATATGTCAACAGCCGTGTTTCAGCAGCGGCGTCTCAGCGGAGGCAGTTCCAAGCAGTAGCCTCCTCTGTGCCTTTTCGATTCCTTTGTATGACTTATAATGTGTCTTCGTGAATAGGTGTATAATTTCCTTAGCCATATGGCCTTCGAGATCGATCACGGCAGCATAGATCCAACAGCAAGCAAAGTCAGCTACAGTACATAGCTGTAGCGGTCATTTTGCTATACGAGCTAATAGCCACGCCGATGTTGATGTAGTACTTCGTACTAGTTTTCGGCTAGTCAACGTTGTTTTAGGGTGATTAACTTAGTGACGATATAATTCTGCACTTTACCGGGACGAAACAGCGACGAATTCCGACTGCGAAATTGTTAACAGAGAGCTGGTCAAACGGCCGAAATGTTGTCGGCTACGAGACCGAGGTACCTGAATTCGCCTGTTCGTACAGGAGGCCAACAGTGACGCACTAATAGTATGTTGCAACATCGACATGAGTGTGTAGTGCAATGTTGATAGTAGTTGTCAACAGTAAGTGTGTATATAGGTACTACCGTACGTTCCGTACGGGTTGGTCCATAGTTCGTTCGGGCGGCTGTTGGCATAGGCCCAAGAGCTAGAACGCATGGTATAACGGACACTACTCGTCTGGTAACAGAGCGTGGTCTTCTACATAGCGTACGTAGGATCAATCGAGGGCCCAATCAAACTCCTGACGCAAAGACACCAATTTGAAGCGAATGCACAGAGACAGTGCGATGGATGTTTTGTGGGACGTAGGATTTCTCGCAGCAAGCCAGGACCCCCGCTATGTGAGTGGTCTAAATGGGTGCTTGCTAGGTTGCTGATTCTAGGACTATCTTGGTGGTTGCCGACTAGTTGGTAATCTACCTCTGGCAGGTCAGCCGGCGTAAGCCCCCTACAGTAGTGTGTCGGGTAAGTTAAAAGTTTATCAATATTTAAACTTGCTTCCTTTGTGGTTGCCTAGGGAAGCGCTTGGGTTAGTGCGAGTAGGCTCATAGCCTTGATGTAGACATATAATGGTATTGAAGGACGATGCATTCTTATCCAAATGTAAAAGACTGAAAGAAGAATATTTTAACTATTGGCGGCTCACACATCACTAACGCACACATCGCACTTCGAGAAAGGGGGGTTAATAACTAACCGGATAGTTGATTTCTTTCATACCGATAAGGCTGATTGGGTGCAGGGCCAACGACAATAGGACATTGCAAGGAGAAGGGAAAGGGAGTTTTTCGGTTGTGTCATCTAGGTGGTGTAGCGGCTTACTCAATCTATGAGGGCCCAATAATGTCTCTTGCTGATGGACTGGAGTTGCAGCCGGAAAGAAATGGCGGCAGTGCTGCTTTTCCCGCTCTAACGCCAGCCTCAATTGCTTTCTTTTCGGCCTCTGCTATCGATTCTTCCATCCATGGAGTATTGAATCGGAACGAGCTAGGATCCGAGACCTGAGACAACAACGCAATACCCGAACGAGTGGCGGCAAGCGTGGCGGCTAAGGCGACCCGGAGGACAGCCATAGAATTGTTGAAGGGAACTCCTGAATCAATTCCGGCCCGAATACTAATGTCAAGTGCGTCGGCAATTCCGGTGATTGTGTTGCTTTGAGTACCAGTCTCAAGGGAGATACCTTGGACAGCCGTAGTAGCGGCTTTCCATGCGACACGGCCCAGGACAACATCCATCTCAGAAGGCGGAATAATATGGCCGACATCCAGATGACCCAGATTGGAGAGGGTTGCTCTGCCAGCATCTATGCCAGCAAGTATGGCGGTGTCTTTGCCGTCGAACCATGTGTCGAGGTCGACGAGTTTTTCATGAATACTGACGCACGGATTGGACAACCCCACAATGAGGGCGCAGCATCGCAAAGTGGCCAATGAGGTGGTCATGGCTATCATAAGAAGAGCGCGTTTAGCAGAATCAAAAGCGACACCGGTGCTCCCTAATCCTATAAAGGCATCTTCCATTGTAACTTCGAAGACGTCAATAGTACTGAACATGATTGCTTGCCGTGAACTTCTCGCTTTATGTAATACCGCGCATGTTAGGATAGATGCGAGGGACGCAAAACGGCTGAAGTCAGCTACAGTGCAGATTGGATTGGGATCTACACTTTCGTATCGAGGTGGGGGGGCGTCGAGTAGTTCCGGAGCCCCGTATGGCACAGATGGACGTTTACGGATAACCCTGCGAATGCGTCTGAGGACTGATGACATGTTGTTGATATATCTGGTGACGATCAATATGTCCTCAACGTTGAATTCGAGACCTCTCGGTTGTAGATTTAGGAGGATGTGAATGAGTGTCAGTTATGAGGAATAGTAGACTTAGCAAAGGACGGTCTTCGGGAATAATGCGTTAAAATAATGTCGTATCCCAAAATGCGTCCGTGTAGGTGGGAACGTATGTTTGGAAGACGGGATTGGAAGGGTAGTGAAGAGGAGAGAGGGATTTGGGGGCTAGCAAAGGGAAAGTAGAAGCCCTTAGAGCTATATGCTAGGTAGCCGGGGGCTGTTTATAAGCTAGCTGCCTACCCGGATGGATATGCTGATTTCCGAGGGTGTTTCCAGGGAGATGCAAACTGCCACCGGCGGGTGGATCATCTAAACCTTATCATGGCCGGAGGTTTTTTAGAAACTAAGGCTACACCACAACCTACACGAATTGCGGAACAGAGTGCCCTAGTGCGTCCAAAGGTTTTCTGGTTTATTTTCTACCTATCTACGTACCTGCCTGCGTAGCCTTCAGTCACCCAATCTAGCTAGGATGTCCGGTAGCTTCATAGGTTGGCTTCGCAGGTCGGCAACAGGTCGGCAAGTAGGTCTGCTAAATCAGCTGGAAAATTGCTATAGGTTACTAGGTCAGCCAACTTAATAAGTTGGCTATGAAGTTGGCTGCCTTTGCTTCGCACGAAAATTCCAGTCCTATCATTTAACCAAGTACATAAACAAGCAATAGCATCCAGAGTAATCTATACCGTAATACGTTCGGAATTCCTAGACCTTAAGAACTTTCTATCTTTTAAAGCAGCCCTTACAAATTCCGTTTTTTTAAACAAGATAATAATCACACATAAATAACTCGATCTTTCCTAGCTACCATAATAAAAACAAGGTGCTGTAAAGCACAGCAAAAAAATCGGTTATTGAAACGGCTCAGTGCTCATCAACACAAACCGCACTCTGGAGGCCCGAACACCTTCGTACTTAAGCACTTCCAGAGGTTTTCTGTAGGGTACAGGGGTAATACAGGTCTTGAATTCTTGGAGGAGGAGACCCCTCTGGGCCAACCTACCTAGCTAACTAAGAGGAAAAACTGAATCTAGGGGGCTAAGCTATTATATAGGAAAAATTCAACGCCAAGTGCTTAGCTAATAAGGTGGGTGCCACAGTGGCTCTGCCACCCGCACCGTCTCATTATAAGCTCTCCTTATAAGGGAATATTTATTCGATCGCAAGAATAGCACATTGCTATAGATAGATAACTTAATGTCTATAATTATAGAAAATGATTCTACACATAACTTTGACGAGCGAGAAAAGGGGAAACAGTACTTAGATAGCGGAGAAATATGTTGGCGTTCTTGCTGAGCAGCAACCTGAGCCCCCGGGCATTATAATCAATAAGCATGGTGTGGTTATAGATGGCTGTTGTCCTAGATAGGCGGCATAATACTTTCAAATGTCAAGAGTGAAGTGTGGTGTGACTTAGAAATATTTTGGCGCACCCCATCCGCTACCCTTACTCAAGTCACGGTGAACAGAATCGTGTCAAATATTAGTGGTGTGAACTATTTGTAAGAACATCCCGCCGATAAGCGGGCCCGTCCCTATGGACCTACCTACCTTATCCCTTAGAGCTTACTCACACGAACTCGACTAGTATCGCTTGTATCACACACAGTAAGGAGTGGCTGAAGCACTCGGGCTACGGAATCCGTTCCGCTCGGAAGCCGGTCGACTCGGAACCCGCCTCGCCAGATCGTCCCGCAGACAATAGTAGACACGGAGATGCGAGGAGAGAGTGATCTCGGCCGATTGCGCCGGGCTCAACTAGGTAAGCTAAGGCTACCTCTAATACCTAGTATCTAATGTGATGAATAGAGGGAAGAAATATTATCACACTCAAGCACGATATTCGCCAAGGAAACAGTCGCACAGCGTGTCACGTCGAGCTCAGCGGCTAATAGGATACTCTACGTATCCTACTGTCATCTTGCCTTGTTAAGAAATTTGCCCACAGTTGACGGTTATCCAAGTATGACCGCTCTCAGACAACACGTCATGCTTAACAAGGCTGACGAAAGCCAGACGATGAATGGGGTCTCTTACCAATCAATTGAGAGCAACTCCAGCGCCATTGGCAGCATGCCAATCGCCATTTGTGGTATGGCGCTTCGCCTTCCGGGAGGTTTGGCCTCCCCTAAAGAATTATGGGAGTTTTTGCTCGCAAAAGGAGATGCCCGTGGCCGCGTTCCCAGCTCACGCTACAACGTTTCCTCTTATTACTCCCCCACAGGAAAACCGGGATCTGTGGCCACCGAATACGGCTATTTTTTAGACGAGACGGTGGATTTGGGCGCTTTAGACACGTCCTTTTTTAGTATGACCCGGAGCGAAGTAGAACGCGCAGACCCACAGCAGCGATTGTTGCTAGAAGTGGCCCGGGAATGTTTTGAGGACGCTGGAGTGACGGATTGGAGAGGCAAGAAAATCGGATGTTACGTTGGAAGCTTCGGCGAGGACTGGGTTGAGATGTTCGCCAAGGAGTCTCAACAGTATGGTATACACAGAGTAGTAGGAACGGGAGATTTTGCGCTGTCGAATCGCCTTTCTTACGAGATGGACCTGCAAGGGCCGAGGTACGAACATTATCTATTGGGCCTTCTCTTTCTTGCCCCGATTCTGGCTGGCCTAAAAGACTGATTGGTCACAGTATGACGATCCGTACGGCCTGTTCATCATCGCTTACGTCATTAAGCGAAGCATGTATGGCCTTGACCCGCGGTGACTGTGAGGCGGCCGTTGTTGGTGGAGTTAACCTCATCTTAAGCCCTGGCATGACTATTGCTATGACGGAACAAGGCGTCTTGTCTAAAGACGGTAGTTGTAAAACCTTCTCGGCTGACGCGAACGGGTACGCGAGAGGGGAGGCTATAACCGCTGTTTATATTAAGCCGCTCGAAAATGCACTTCGTGATGGCAATCCGATACGAGCTGTTATTAGGGGGACCTCTCATAACGTCGATGGCAGAACACCAGGGATGTCACAGCCGAGTGCCGATGCACAGGAAGCTCTGATCCGAAAGGCCTATCAGGTTGCTGGTATAGAGGACTTCAGCGAGACGGGAATGGTCGAATGTCACGGTTCGTAATCTAACTTGTGGCGAATAGTCCCTATTTCCTAATACTTTCCTGTTTCCTTTCTCTTCGTCTTTTCATCTCGTATACATTAACCCGTTTATCTGCCTCGACGAACCAATCCTCCATTTTCCAGTAACGGCTTAATGGCTCATACTTTTCAAACACCCGATTCTAATTATGTTCGTGAATAGGAACTGGAACGGCCATAGGCGATCCTATCGAGGCCACGGCCATTGCTCGGATATTCGGTGGAAAGGGCGTCTATATCGGATCAGTGAAGCCGAATCTAGGGCACGCTGAGGGAGCCTCTGGCTTAGTCTCAGTCATCAAGATGGTTTTGGCCCTTGAAAACCGGACGATTCCGCCAAACATCCGATTCACTTCGCCGAATCCTAATATCCCGTTCGAGTCAGCGAGACTAACCGTACCCGTAGAGCCGGCATCGTGGCCCAAGTCCAAGCGGGAGCGCGCCAGCATCAACTCGTTTGGGATAGGTGGTGCTAATGCTCACGTAATTTTAGACTCAGCCGCCAGCTTTAAAGCGACACCGACCTTTCGGCATTCGACGATTCGTCGTGCTTATCTACTATTATATTCTGCTAACTCACCTAAGTCCCTTGCGAGAATGTCGGGGGAGTATGAAAAGTACTTGCAAGAGAATCCAGACAAAGTCGGACACCTCGCCTATACTTTGGCGTTCAGAAGAGAGCGCCTCCCGCATCGCTCATTTGCAATTGTTAAAAGCGATGGGACCTTTGGTAGCTCGTCCGCGCCCACTAAGCCTGGCGGTCTCACCGCTCCAAAAGTCGTCATGGTTTTCACAGGCCAAGGTGCGCAGTGGGCGCTAATGGGCCGAAAACTGCTGGAGCTTAATTCAGCATTTAGAGACACTATTCAGAATCTTAACAAGCATCTCCAGAACCTATTACAAGATACGCCAAGCTACAATATTGAAGAGGAGCTCTTGAGACCCGCCAAACACAGTCAAATCTCAACAGCTACACTCTCTCAACCCTTGTGCACAGCGGTACAAATTGCGCTTGTTGACACTCTACGATCATTGGGAGTTCGACCGACTGCCGTAGTTGGTCACTCAAGCGGGGAGATAGCAGCAGCCTATGCCGCGGGTAGTATGTCCGCCAGGGACGCTATTATTACGGCTCATTTTCGCGGAGTTGCGGCCTCTAAGCAAAAGCGACCTGGGGCAATGGCGGCTATAGGTATGAGCTGGGAGGAAACGAGGAAGTTCCTGATCCCAGGATCAGTGCTTGCCTGTGACAACTCTCCTTCAAGTGTCACAATCTCGGGAGACTCCGATACTGTAAATGCAGTGTTAGCTAGCATCAAGGATGCGCACCCAAATATTTTAGCAAGACGGTTACAGGTCGATAAGGCTTACCACTCCAACCACATGGTTGAAATTGGTGACTCTTATCTGGAGTCATTGCTACGTCATGAAGTATCGGGCGGAGCACCAACTGAGGCAGCGTTCTTCTCAAGCGTTACGGGCACATGTCTAGAACCAGGCGATGTATTAACCGCAGAATATTGGCGCAAAAACTTGGAGTCACCTGTCCTATTCCAAGGAGCCGTCGGCAATATTGTACAGCACGAAATAGGGAAAGACGCCATCTTTCTCGAAATAGGTCCTCATTCTGCTTTGGCAGGACCTCTACGGCAAATCCTGACATCAAAATCGTGCTCTGCTCCGTACGTATCAACGCTATCTCGAGGCCAAGACTGCCATGAAAGTCTTCTTACGGCCTTAGGAAAGTTATGGTCTCTCCATGTCGATATTGATTTCAAAGGAGTCATACCTGAGGGCGTATGCCTTCCAGACCTGCCAAGGTACCCATGGAATTATGAGGGGAGCCACTGGTTCGAGTCTCGTCTATCCAAAGAGTGGCGTCAACGAACACACGCGTACCATAACCTTTTAGGTGCGCGAGCGGTAGAATGCACCGATATTGAGCCCGTCTGGCGTAATGTGTTTCATTCCTCGAATGTGCCTTGGGTACTAGATCACAAAGTCGGTGACGATGTGGTATTCCCATTCGCCGGCTATATCGCTCTCGCCGGTGAAGCTGTGAGGCAAGTCAGTGGCATTAGTGAGGGTTTCAGCATCAGAAATCTACTCGTTAGTCTTGCGCTTGTCATACCCGAAGGGAAGCCAATCGAACTAATTACGACGCTCAAACCGGTCCGTTTAACCAACTCCCTAAACAGCCAGTGGTGGGAGTTTAACGTCTCGTCTCTGAATGGCCAAACTTGGAATAAGCATTGTATAGGTGAAGTAATAGCGATATCGTCGAAGATAATCTGGTCTGAGAGAAAAGAGGCTAGAAGCCCATTACCTCGCAAAATTGACCCTCAAAATTGGTATAGCACGATGCGGAAGACTGGTCTTGATCTTGGCCTTTCATTCCAAACAATACAAGACATGGAGTCTTCCATTGGTGTCGAAGGCCGGGCGTCGGCTGCTGTGGCCAACGCAGGAATAACTTCTGTGATAGACTCTGCGGATTATCATATCCACCCAACCGTTATCGATGGCACTCTCCAGCTGTTAAGTTGCGCTGCGACAAATGGACTCGCGCGTAAAGTCAAAAACTGGTTGCCAACTAGCATCGAAAAACTAGACATCACGAGATGCTCTTCCCCCTTAAAATCCCATGTGTCAGCCAGAATAACAAGCAACCAGTCTCTTTTTGGCGAGGGACTCTGCACATCGGGCGAAGATGTTGTCCTCGATGCGCGTGGTATTAAGATGTCACTCGGCGGTGACTCGAGATCTAACGATATGCTCGACACACATGCTGCGGCCCGATACACCTGGTCGCGCGATATTGATTTCATGGATAGTGCCTCTCTTGCTAAGCCCGGTATAGATCGAAACTCGCAGCTTGCGCTCCTGGAAGAGCTTACCAAGCTTTGTATAATATCGTCCGATGTCCATATATCGCCAGTCATGGCATCTAACATGACTAATTTGACACATTATTGTGAGTGGATCAACATTACTTCCGGATCGATTCATACCACGCACCCCCAGTCGGTCAGCCGAGACGAAGTCAACCGAGTTCTCGGGCAGTGGGCGTCTCGCCTAGCCGGAACCCCTGCGGCTTTGGCAGTCGCCTCTCTTCATCGCGTTTACACCAACATCGGTTCTCTGTTGCAGGGAACGCAGACCCTCGAGGAAGTGTTATCCAATGAGCTATCATCAACGGGCTTGGCAGAGTTTGTGACTCGTTTTGACACATCCAGTTTCATCCGGACTATAGGCCACTCCAAGCCTACACTGCGCGTTCTTGAAATTAGTGAAGATACGACGTCACCTAACCTAAATGTTGTGCAGAGTCTCACGCTCCCTGGTGGCGAGATTCTTTGCTCCAAATATACCTTCACTACCAAAGGCTATATATCGGGCAAAGATCAAGAGAAGTTGTTCCCAGGCATGGAATTCGTCACCTTGGACATCGCTAAGGACCTTACGGAACAAGGGTTTGAGGATTCAACCTATGATCTCATCATAATCTCGAATTCAATGCGGCCCTACTCAACAGGTCCTAGCACGGACATCACTTTTGGTAACATCAGGAAGCTTATGGCTCCATATGGGCGCATTCTTTTTCACGGTATGAGATCCAGTTCATTGTGGGCAAACTATGTGTTTGGGTCTCGACCACAATGGATCCGCGAAAGCCATACTAATACCACTCCTACTACTATCACTATGGCGAGATCTGTTGATCCCCTAGAAAATCAAACAGAACCAATATTTTCAGACATTTTAACCGCGGGGATCGGCATAGAACACTTCGTGAAAGATTCGCTATCAACCACTGTTGTAGCGAAGTTACCCACGGAGATCGAGTCCTTGAAAAAGAAGGTCACGGTGCTTTGTTCACACCACACCGACAACACAAAACATATTGAGCCAATCTTGCAAGAGCTTCAACAGGCTGGATATAAAGTAAATATCTGTTCTCTAGACGACAAGATACTAGTAGACACGGACGTGATCTCTGTCCTAGATTGCCATGAACCCTTCTTTCAAAACGTCGATAGCGCTCGTTTCGGCGCTCTCAAAGGGTTCCTGAAACGACTTGGAGACGCAGGCATTTTCTGGGTTACACCGTACTGCCAGATCGGTTGCCAGAATCCTCGCTACTCGCCTGTTATAGGGTTTGCAAGGACTATGCGCTCCGAGATGCTGATTGATTTTGCTACCTGCGAGATCGACAGCTTTGAAAACCCCCCTAAGGATCTCCTCTCAGTTTTCCAGAAGTTTCAGAGACGCCATGACGTCAAGAATGATGATCTACAACCTGATTTTGAGTTTTCAATTCAAAATGGAGTGGTGCATGTAGGAAGATATTATCCTATGCGGCTACGTGACGAGCTTACGGCATCTTCACCGGATGATAGAGCAATGTTAGACGTTGCGACTCCTGGGCGTGTCAATACCTTGCGTTGGTCTCAGCACGCACGAGAGCCTTTGGATGAATGTGATGTGGAGGTTGAAGTCCACGCTGTTGGATTGAACTTTAGGGTCAGTATAGCGCTTTCCTTTCACAAGCCTATAGATTACTCTCTAACAAACTACTATGTATAGGACATCTTAGTGGCTATGAACGTCGTTGAGCTACCTGTCCGTCAATTCGGGCTTGAGGCATCAGGTGTTGTAGTCGGCAAGGGATCCAAGGTCAAGGACTTCGAAATTGGCGATAGGGTTCTCTGTTTGAAAAAGTCAGCATTTGCTACTCGCATCTGCGTCCCCGGGTTTTCATGCGCGAAAATTCCCGACACCGTAGACTTCCAAGAGGCGGCATCTCTACTGGTGCCCTACGTAACGGCTATACACTCGTTGATAAACGTCGGTGGCCTTGTGAAGGGACAATCGGTTCTTATCCACAGCGCCTGTGGAGGCGTTGGACTTGCAGCCGTACAAGTGGCACAAATGCTCCAAGCTGAAGTATACACTTCGGTCAGCAGCGAAGAGAAAGTGCAGTTCTTGATCAATGAATTTGGAATTCCGCGTTCCAGGATATTTTACTCTCGAGACGAGTCCTTCGTCAAGGATCTCATGAGAGAGACAGGTGGTGAAGGAGTTGACTTGGCTCTTAACTCACTCTCGGGTGAGCTCTTACATGCGACTTGGAGCTGTGTGGCCGATTTCGGGAAAATGGTAGAGATCGGAAAGCGAGATCTGATAGGAGGTGCGAAGCTCGATATGCGTCCATTTCTAGCTAACCGTAGCTACTGCTGTGTGGACATTGATCAGCTCTGGAGGAAGCCTAGTGTTCTGAAAAGGTAAGGCCCGTCAGGATTGCCAGAGTGATAATATTTTCTCACCAGAATTGTCTTTAGGTTGATTCTTTCTACCACTGACTTCCTCACACGAGGGAGCATTAAGCCAGTACGTCCAGTTAAATCATTCGACGCACACGAAGTCCAGGAGGCCTTTCGATACATGCAAAAGGGTCAACATATAGGTCGTGTAGCAGTCACGTTACAGAAAGTCCTCGAAAACAGTAGCGAGATTGGCTTCCCGGTCGAGCCAAGGTCACGCGAAGTAAGCTTCAGCAGTTCAGCTTCGTATCTGCTGGTAGGTGGTCTCGGCGGTCTCGGACAAGCTGTATCCCGATGGATGATTGAACACGGCGCCCGTGAATTAATATACCTTTCGCGTAATGCAGGGAAAGTCGCCTCCGAGACACAGGCCTTCACCAAAGAGCTTGAAGAGTCAGGGTGCCGGGTGCACCTTGTCGCTGGCGATGTAACTATAGCTAACGACGTTGCTAAAGCTATCGCAGCCGCCACTTCGCCGTTGAAGGGGGTGATGCAAATGTCTATGGTTCTAAAGGACGAGAACTTCGAAGGCATGACATTTCAAGATTGGAACGCAGCATCAGCCCCGAAAATTCAAGGAACATGGAACCTCCACAATGCGACGCGGGAGGCAAATCTAGATTTCTTCCTTCTTTTTAGTTCTCTTTCAGGATCGGTCGGCCAACCAGGCCAAGCAAACTACGCCAGCGCCAATACTTTCTTGGACGCTTTTGCACAATACAGGAATATTCTAGGCCTAGCTGCTTCGGTGATCGATATTGGTGCTGTGGAAGGTGTGGGTGTGATCTCTCAGACTCGCGGACTACTGAGCAAGATGAAATCTACTGGTTTCAAGAGCGTCTCGGAACAAGAACTACTCGATGCGATAGCCGTATCGGTGACGGGTCCAAAAGCGACCACGAACAGCCAGGACCGCCTCTGGGCCAATCGTAACACCTTTGTTCTAGGACTCGGATCAGAAGTGCCAATCAACAGTCCTAGCAACAGATCAGTATGGAGACACGATAGGCGCATGGCTGTTTACCACAACATGGTCGAAGCAGCTGGACCTGGCACTAGTGGAGCTGGAGCTGCGAACGCGGCCCTCAAGGCATTTCGAGCGGATCCGTCAACTTTAAGCACCGCGGAGGCCGAGGCCTTCCTCGCCGTCGAGATCGGCAAGAAGCTATTCGACTTGTTACTCAAGCCTTACGATGAACTTAATACGACATGGCCTTTGGTCGATCTCGGCCTTGACTCTCTTGTCGCCATAGAGCTGCGTGCCTGGTGGAAGCAGATGTTTGGTTTCGATATTAGCGTCTTGGAAATGATGGGCATGGGCTCTCTAGATGCCTTAGGACAGCGTGCTGCCGAGGGGTTATTTAACGCTGCGGCTGGTGCCGGGATAAACTCTACGGGGAATTAACAATATGCAGTTTTAGTTTCAATCACTGTCTATTGCCCCCTTGCGTTTATTCTCGTATATCGTGTGAAATAGCACCATTAGGACCAGAGTAACAACAGGATATAAGCAAGAGTACATGCCCGCAGAGCGGAGATCAGTGAGTTCAGTAAGACCGATGAGTTGAAGGTCATCGGTGGCACGAGACCATGAGCGCTTCGGTCACTTCTGGCTTCCAGAGAGTTATGGATTGAATTGAATCTCCTATCGTCAATAGCAGCCTCCGAATTACTAGGAATCATTCATCAGTTTACTAGGGTTTTTAGCTTCCTTTAAATGGGTTGATCTGGTCAATTATGAGACTAACTGTTAACGCTATGATAATGTATTGGTATAATTGCAATAAAGTAGCCTTCCGAGTCCCGAATTTTGCATATTTACAGCTGACAACAAGTTGACCCGAATTCCCAAATACTCGTCCGCATTGCGCTTGTGGTAGATATACTATAGGGCAAGAAAACGGTGAAACCATCAATACCGATTCTCAGAACCGCCCATCCTCAACAGCAGGGGAACCATGTGCCTAACCATTCTATGATATAATTCATAGCTTCGCTAGAAATATCGAATTTGGCGAGACCAGAACCTTTCGTATCGTTTCGGTGGAAACCGTAGTCTACGTTGTTGGTATTCTAGGGCCAAAAGCCCAATTCGATCATCACCATCACGAAGGCGACCAAAATAGCTCCAGTCCACGGAATTGTCCTCAAGTAGTCCACGAGGGTGAAGATATAGAGTTGAATCTCCATCTTGGCAAGGTTTGATCGTCTGCCCATACTGTTACAAGAGCATATGTAACAGGCGAAAGAAGCCGTCTCCAGATATCGCAAGAGAATTAAGAGGGGTGGCCTCCAGAAGTCTGATACTCCCAACCACTCAGAAACCATTCAGTAGCCGATTCTGCAATCAACTTGTCGCGAAGTCCTGAATGGCAGAATCGTTCGTACAGACAGGCCCCTTGACGTCGCTACTGGGGGTTGTCTCGCCGGGTTATGAAGAGACGGGTCCACAAAAGACGAATATACGATATGCAAACCAAATATAGTAGAGGCCTATGAGGAAGAAAAGAATTAGCCTTTATGCTTCAGCTTGACTGAGGAAAATAGCGTTGAAACTGGTCGAATTGACCCCATAGGGGAAAATGTTGGCAATATAATGATCCTAAAGCCAGCATGTTTTCGATACTAGAGGAAGGCCATAGCCTCACGTCTCACACTTGTTTCATTGAGTTGTCACTTACATGATTGGGAGAGCCTGTTCCGGCCACAATAGTGCGATTGACAAACAACAAATCAAAATACGCTGTTTTACCCTTAGATTGAGAGTCTGTTGTCTAGGCATACTGTGCTCGTGAGAACCGAGATAGGATAAAATGTTCTCTGATGGGTAATATAAGGTGATATGAGCCTTTCTGCGCCTCTTCGTGGCAATCGTAATGATGTTTAACGAGCCAGGTAATATTGAAGGAGAGCTTCTAGAACAGAAAGGGCGCATCGAATGTAAAATGATGTGGTGCAGCAGATGACGAAGCACCCAAAGAAGATGAAATATCAGTTTCGGAACAGGAGATAGATAACAAACAACAAGACTGCACCGTATACCGCAGCTCCAAAGTCCATAGTAAGACGATGCGGAAAAAGACGAAAGAGACAAGATCCTGGAAACCTGCCTTCTTCATTAATACCTGGCATTATAGTACTTTCCGTATGTCACCGTTGGTATAAAGTAGTAGTAGTAGTTATATTTAACGCCAGAGAGCCTTTATGTTATAAGAAACTTTAAACCTTTTAAAAAGTATTAAAAGTATGCTATAGTTTAAAAAATTATTATATTATTTATATAAAAAATAATTTATTTAATAACTTTTAATTATTATTAATATATTTTTTTAAAAGCTTTTTATTATTTTTTTTTTTTTTTAAATAAAAAAATATTTATATTTAAGCTTTTTTAGTTATTTATTTTATTATAAATATTATAAAAATTATTTTAGTTTTATAATTTATTAATTTTTTATAAAATTAACTATTAAATATTATAATATATAATATTAAATTAAATAAAAATAAATAAAAAAATTAATAAATATATTAATAAA